>VOPJ01007881.1:0-39386 GCA_014673585.1 Semibalanus balanoides
GGCCGATATCCACTTTGTTTTTCCGTTAAAAGTTGATGAGTGACTGAATGTTCGTAGATACGGTTAAACACAACTTTTTCCAGAAGTTTCGAAAGACATGGCAGCAAACTGATAGGTCTGTAGTTCTGGGGGCGGAGGCGGAACCTTTGTTTTTGTATATGGGCGTTACTGTTGCCTCTTTCCATGTGATTTCCATTCCATGCATATATGCTACGAAATATACACATATAAGTAGTAATAAAGTCTGTCTCAACCCGACTCGCGGGGGCGTCGCCGAAGTGTTGTGGGGGTCGGCTGAAATGACGAAAAAGGCATCTTTGCAGCATTTCAATATGAAATGCCAAGTTATAGAAGGTACTTACATTTTTAGCGCCGCGAAGCGGCGCGAAATTGGTACGGGTTTGCGGCCTGATAAAACCTAGAAATATAGACGGTGAGTCTCCGGTCTTGTAGAGGATAAGTGGCTAAAACAAATTTGTATAAGCAATTGTGAAACTTGCCGCGAAGCGGCGCGAAATTTCCAGTTTGTTTTACTGTGGATAGCTGGTTTTTGACTGCTGCAAAGGCATTTTGACATAAAGGTTGTTATATTTCCCCGATACATTGTTAACTTGCACAGTTCCCTCCTACATTAAACATGATTACCGATCGTTTTTTATTGTGAGGCTTGATCGTTGGGACTTGGGGCCTCCAGGTGCCGATGTTCGCGTCGCCTTTTTCATAGCTCGGCAGACTAGCTAACATGTCCGCCTAAAAGTATTTATGATGGGAGAGGCCCTGGGGCATGCAATTACTGCCAAGGAAAGGCTTTGCCAGACACTTAATTAATTTAACTTTTTTTTCCAAATTTGTGTAAGAAATAACAAAACTCGTGTCATGCCGCGAAGCGGCGCGATTTTTTGTTTCACTTTTTCACCGTTGATAGCTGGATTTTGACTGCTGCAAAGGCAATTTTTACTATTTTTTTTTTTGGGGGGGGGAAACATGCCATGCCCCCTCCCAACAGCCCCTTTTAGGCTGTTGGGAGGGGGCATGGCCTGGTTGCCCCCCTGGATCCGCCAGTGGTTTCCTCTCAGTTTTATGATGAGCATGCTCGATTTGGTTTATCTGCTCTAACTAGGTGACATTCTGATCTAGTGGATCTACCGCACATTATTTGCCACTGTTTTGTTTGTTGGAAGCCGCCAGCGGGTGTCATTGGCTAATTTTGACCAGTTAGAGAACGACAAGACCACCAAGCTTGCAAGTCGAAAAATTAATTACAGAGTTTGCCGTTGATCGTGAAGTGCCTTGCGTATATCATTTTGGTCGGAGTTCTTGCGGCGAGCTTCATTTTTAGAATGATTTAGCCAGAAAATACAGAAAAAAGTTGATCGGAACAGATTCAGACGATCGGAAAGTTCAGCATTGTTCAGATGTCCCTTCAGTACCTGCTTACGAGAAACTCGCTCGGCACTGCACAGCTCACTCAAAATAGTTTTTATCATATTCAGTGTGATACGTTTGTGAGGAAAGAATTGAAAAAGCTCATTCAGTTTCACAAAAAATGTATAAAATTACTGTGCCGAAGGTGAAAATATGTTTTCCTGTTGAAGCCGGAGTTCAGTTTATCAAGTAGGTATAAAGCAAACAAACAGCATTCATAAATTAACTACACAGGCGCGGATCCAGGGGACGCTTTGGGCGGCCTCCACCGTCCCCCCCCTGAGCCGGGACTTTCCTATGGCGCGCCCGTAGGGCGCGCCGGAGAACGCAACTTTTTGTATTGCGCCCCCCCCCCTGACCGAAATCCTGGATCCGCGCCTGCTACATGACATATAGCTGTCAATTTATATACTTTTGGGATGGTCCTCGCCCCCCATATTGAGTTTGCCCCATGACATCCTTGCCCCTCCAATGTTTACCCTCCCCCCAAGATCACCTGCTGATCCAAAAGGGTCAATTAAGCGGCAAAGCCTCCCACACCGCCTGAAATCGGCAAACAAATTGACAAGTTTCCAGTGGTGTCAATTTATGAAAATTATGGGGGCCCTAATGCTAACTTTATAGATTTTAGCTCCATTCTTACCATGCAACGCCATAGGCCTAATGTTCAAATTTGAAATCATTGGGGGGGGGCCGGGCCTCCCAAAAATAGTATATAAATCGACACCGGTGCACGTTTACTATTCCAAGAGAAAATATAGACAGCTTTTACTAAGAAACGTTTGTTTTAAATCACCTCTTGATGCATAAAGAGTCGAAATCCGGACGGTAAATTGAATTCATAAGTGTGATATTTTTTTATAGTTGCTCCACAAAACAACTTTTTTGCCTTTTTGAATGCGCCCTATAGCCATATGTGGCCTCAGGTTAAGTACCTGAAACTTACAGGTTTCTCTCGTAGTGATTCATGGAAAACGAAGCTTCAGATGAATTATATGGTTCTACGAACTGTAGACTACCAAATACCACCTCGTCACGTCGGAGTCTCGGACGACAAAACCGGGCGGAATATCGGCGAAGCAATGCTTTTCTCATATGTGAAGTTTGAAGCTGTCTCCTCTTTCGATCTGGAGACGCTGATCTGAAAGCCGTATTCTAGCACCGATTTGAGTTTGGACATGCAAATAGTCTCGTGCTGCGTGATGCGCGTGAAATTTCTCCTCGTAGGTACCCAAGAACATGAGTCATGACCGGATTTTTTTACAGTAGCGTGACGCTGTTATAAACGGAACGGACTTTGCAAATCCTGGATGCATATGGAATCGTAGGACACCGTTTTGCGTGTCGTAGCTGGGGCATTGCACGACAGATCGACAAAAAATCACACCACCACATTTTTAATTTTGACGAAATTTTGTTCATAAGTTTCTATTGCGCCCTGAGGTCGATGGAGGCATCGCAACGGTTCTCGAGATGTAGCCTCAGGCATTTTTTTAGGTCACGCCTTAGGGTAATCTTTGGAGGTCTGTAGCTCCAAAACCACTGAATATAATTCATCATATAGGCAAATTGTCGGGACCGAAATTAACTGGGCAATATTTTGGTAATCTCTGATTTTCCATATTTTTGGACTTTTTATTTTTTGATGACGTCCATATTTGTTTCTTTTTGTGCTTATAACCCTTTCCCGCTAAAAAATATTTTTGGGGGGTTCATAGTAAAACGTTTCCATTTATTCTCGAGAAATGGGAAAAATGTTGGTTATTTCAAAAAATATATTATTTTATTTTTTAAAATACTCGGTTTTGGTATTCTTAAATATTACAACAATGTTTATAAAAAAAATATCAAGATAGAAAAGAATTGAATGAAAGGTTTTTTCTGTTTCAGCTCGCAGCTGTAAAAACAATAACCAATACAAATTGTCATGCAAATTTTGAAGTTAACTTATTTTTTAAATTTTAGAGCGAATAACTCCAAAAAGTTGTCAATTGGACTTCAATATGAATAATTAAGGATTTTCTTTTCTTAATTTTTTTCATCTTAGCGGTAAGTACTCGATTTTTTTTCCTTGTGCTTACCTTAGATTACGTTTTTTTTTACTATTTCTTGCATCAACAGAAAACAATAAAGGGTATTGTAAATTTCTGGGATTGTATTTTTGTCTCCAGATTTATAACAAGAGATATCCAATTACATTCGCCAAAGCTATTTCTTGCAAACCTCTACCTCATTTTTGAGAAAAGGTATGGGCATTTCCAAAAGTCAGTTTTTATTACAAACTTTGAAAATTAAAAAACGGATAATTTTTTTTTTTCTTCAGAACGTAATTCATGGCGCGGATTCAAATTCCGGAGTTTTAAACGTCACAAAGCCTTAAACATAAAACTATTTCAAAAGTAAATGTACTTTTTTAAGAAAAGAATAGCTATTATCAATGGTTCGTTTTAATTTGTTTCAATTAGCAAAATACCTCTAAGATGAAGAATTAAATCAATGAACAAATGAATGAGAAATGAATGAAATGAAAAACAATGAGTAAGAAGTCCGAATCTGCTTTTGGTTTTTAAATCTATTCATAACTTTTTGAGATATTCTGGTCTAAAATTTAACAAAAGAAATATACTCCACAAATTTTATTTACAAATTTGTTTTGTTTGAAATTATGCTAAACAAAAACCTCTATTCGATTGTATTCAAGCTTTGATAGTATTTTGGTAAATACCTATTGTTTAATATTTAATAATACAAAACTGAAATATTAAAAAAATAAAATAAAGTATTTTTAGAAACAATATCTTTTTATTTTTCATATCTCTGGATGAATAAAAAAGCTTTATATGATTTTTTTTTAGGTGGAAGGGGTAAGGCACAACAATGAACAAATATGACGTCATCAAAAGTCAAATTTTTGCATATCTGAGACTGCCAAAATGCTGCCGCCCAGTTAATTTCGGTCACGAAGATATGCATATATGATGAATTATGTTCAGTGGTTTTGGAGCTACAGGCCTCCAAAGACTACCCTGCAGCGTGACCTCGCAAAAACGCCCGAGGCTATATCTCGAGAACCGTTAACCTTATGGGTCTGGGGATGTCAAAATCGAATTTAGGGCATAAGATAACCCAAAGACCAAATTTAATTTAAATAAAAAATGTGGCGGTGTGAACCAGGGCTGCGGAGTCGGAGTCGGAGTCGACTCCGGAGGGTCGGAGTCGGATTCGGAGTCACCTGAAAACTTATCGACTCCGCAGCCCTGGTGTGAACCCTTGGTTGATCTGTCGTGGAATGACACAGGCCCACAGCTATCAGACATGTACCAGGATCCAAACAAGATCCAAGATCCGGGATCCTGTTCGATCCTGGATCTTGTTCGGAAAATGTGCTGTTGGGTCCTATGATCCAACCTATGGATGGATCCTATGGATCCAGGATCTTTTTCAGAAAATTTGTTGTTGGATCTTATGGATCCAGGATCTTGTTCAGAAAATGTTCGTTGGATCCTATGGATCAAGAATCTTGTTCAGAAAATTTATCGTTGGATCTTATAGATCCAAGGTCTTTTTAGTTTAAGTGTCGCTGGATCTTGTGGATTCTCAGTTTTGTGTGGAAAGTTTTGGGAAAGTTTTGGCCTTAGTGATGTAAAATGCGCGATCAAACCCACTGAGAATATCTTAATAATTGCAATTTAAGTGCTAGTTGTGTAATCAGTAAATTTTGGGATTTCGATAATTGATTTTGTTGTTGGATCCTGATCTTACAGATATCTTGTGGATCTGGGATACTGTCGGACCATTTTGTCGTGGGATCCTGTGGATCTTGGATCCTGTGGATCTTGGATCTTGCAGGACCATTTTGGTGTGGGATCCTGACATCTGTGAATCTTGGATCCTATGTTTTGGCCTCGGCCCATGTCTGGTAGTTATAGTAGTTTGTTATAGAGGGGTGGCTGTCTTACGTCCCATTGCCGTCTAGCTTGAACTTTATCAGGGTTGGGTCTGCTTGAGCTGGCTTATAGGTCAGTTCTCCCTCAGGTAACGGCTGTAGGTATGTATAGAACAGTAAGTTAAGTAGAATGCTTCCGGGTGAAACACAGAACAGAATGGTGCGTACAAAATACATAATATCATGCCCTGTGCCGGTTGACATGAAAATGACTGCGCTTTGCGACACCGTTATTTATATTTCAAAAAATATATGAGCGTGTTCAAACAAGCGCTAGCAATATGGAGGATAAAGTTTGTCCCCGCATCAAATGCTGGCAATACTGCAACAGTGGTATTACCAGTCAATGGCGTACATTTCGAACGCCATTGACTGGGTGCGGGTGGAAAATCGCCCTCCGCCGATATCTTTCGAACCAATGAGCGCAGCGAGACACGCAATAATGCAATTAAAGGCTCTCAATAAGAAGCATTTAAAGCATGCTTGATGTTTTTCAATTGTGGTCAAACATCTGGTCACGGCCAGTTTAGAGGTCAAAATCGAGGTATTTGAGTGTATATTATACATCCAAAGTCTTCGATTGCGACCATTAGCACCCAAGGTGCTCTTAAAATTTAAATACACGTCCCGCACGAGCAAAAGTTAGAACTTTGGAAAAGATCAAGGTCAATGTCACTAAAGGTAACTTAGCGCAGCGAACATACGGAAGTCATACGACACATGTTCAATGGATTATTTTACACGTATTATTGGATTGTGATAGTCAGTTTACCACCTGGCCTCATTTAAGCGAAGTTAAAACTCTTGTATATTGAGTTGTGACGTCACTAAATTCGCTATATCTCTATTTTTATCAACAAAAGTGCTTAATTTACGCACAGAAGACGAACAGTCGGTATATGAGAAGGTACACAGGGTTTCACGTTTAAGTCGCTATTATTTTGTGTTTCAGCTATTGCGAAAATACGTCAGTGGAGATATTTGCCCCCTCCCCCTCCCCATGCCAATGTCAGGTAAACATGATCATTTTACTAAGTAAGAGTTCCAAGTAGGGCCTCGGGCATTCAGGAGGATGCAGACCGGCCAAAAACGTTGGTTTGAAGGGCCGTTGACAGAAGTCCAAAAATCATAAGATTTCGCCTATTTTTGCATTATTAATTGATTAAAAAATATTATCCTTTGTACAATTTCCCTAGAATTTCATTAAAATCGGTTCGTTTTCAGATAAATTTGCTTGTTTCGATAAAAACACACCGATGGTAGGCTCCCCTGTTCGGCCCCCAAATCGTTTAAAAAAATCGACACCGCTGCTACATGGCATTGTATTCTCCCGACATAGGCAACCTGAAGTAGCATTTATGACGTCAGAGTACCATTGATTATCATTAGCAGATCACTATCACTGGACATTATCATCGGTAGGTTCAAGCAAAATACTGCGCCTTATATGTGCCAGACCCTCAGTTAATATACAACCGGAAACGTCGCTCTGCAAAACATGACATAAATAATGAGCATCCGCATTTCGGCGGAGACTGAATGTTTAAAACATGATACACTGGGCACTGGCAGATATACCAGTTCTTGCATCTATGTATCAGTCAAAACCTGCATAGAGTTACCGGCCGAGCTGCATGCATAGCTAAAGGTAGGTATGTCAGGATAATTTCCTGAAAGCATAGTTTCATGTAACAAATAACACATACAAACGCACAACTACAGACATGAGATTGAAACCCTGAAGATCATGTGGATATGACATTCACTATGCAGTGGGAATGATATGAGGCAAAACACGTGCGATACCCAGGCGACAGATTGTGGATTTTTCTGATCACAATCAAGTCGACACGGGAAACCAACTCAAATGAGTGCGAAGTGAAACATCACAGCATACCAGTATACAAAACACACATCACTTCACCATGGCGCAGTGACATGACTTCCAGGTGCGAACAATATCACTTCACGCGCTCTTTATTAGTCTTGTGAACTTGTTTCGTCAAAACAAGTTTTTGTTCAGCGCATCCGCCGACCAAGGAGTAGGATGGCGCGCATTCTGACCTCTTTAAGTCATGCTGAATTTTGTACTTTCTCCGACTCTGACTTTTAGCTCCGCTGGAAGAAGACATTGTTTTTAAATGGTCTGCTTCCTTGCGAAAGGAAAGCGTTGCTCGGGGGAGTTGCTGACACAAATTGCTTAGGTGACTGCTGGAACTGCTGAGGCGACTGCTGGAACTGCTGAGGTGACTGCTGAGGTGCCTGCTGGAACTGGAACGATTGCTGGCTTTGTGGGAACGTCTGTTGGTTCTGTTGGAATCCTTGTTGGTTTTGCTGGAACGACGGTTGGGTTTGCCGGAACGGCTGTTGGTTCTGTTGGAACGATTGTTGACTTTGTGGAAATGCCTGCTGATTTTGCTGGAAAGCCGGTTGGCTTTGCTGGAATGTCTGCTGGCTTCGTCTAAAGGGTTGCTGGTTCTGCTGGAAAGACGGCTGGCTTTGTTGAAACGCCTGCTGATTTTGCTGGAACGTCGGCTGAACTTGCTGAAACTGCTGGGGATTCGACTGAAACGTCTGTTGGCCCTGTTGGAATGCCGGCTGACTTCGCACGAAGGAGGGCTGCGTCTGCTGAAACTGCTGGCCTTGCTGGAAAGTCGGCTGAAGTGGCTGTATGGGCGGCGGTGTGAGCCGCTTCGGTGGAGGAGCCTGCGGCCCCTGCTGCGGCCGCCGCTGTGGGCCAGCCTGTGGCCGTGGTGACGGGCCTGCCTGCGGCCGGGGCTGTGCTGCCGGTGCCTCGGGTATGGTGACCGGCTGGCCGACGGCCTGCTGCAGGCCAGACAGGTACTCGAGCAGGGTGCTGTGATAGCCGCCCGGGTGGACGGAGGCGCCGCCGGACGACTGGGGCCGACACTGGACTGCCGTAACCAGCAGCGTCAGCAGCAGAGCCGACAGCGCTGACATCACGGATCTGCAACGGGGAGATAGGAGACTTAGTACCTGTATTCGGACCTGTGGTATACATATCCGAGCCATAAGTTAGATGTCCGGGACAACAGCATACTTATCCGGACCTGTAACACATACATATATATCCAGACTTGCAACATATATGTCGTGCCGGCAGCTTGTTCGTATTGTCGACGTTGCGACATGCTTCAAGGTATTATCTGTGAAACGTGCGTGACATTCTGCTAAATCTGGGCTGCATCCTTCTCTGCATTAGCCGAAATAATCTAGCAGCACAGTCTTACAGAGGAGTGAGAAACATATTCCAGTGTTGTGCTGGGCTCTGGCGCTTTACTATGGAGCCTGTAGTTAACGCGCCGAAAAAGCACCCAGATACGGTTAAAAAGGATAAGGAATGCAGTACATCCTGACACCGTCTGAAACAAAGCTATTCATGGGTGGCGGCTTATATTTTTTTTATCGATAACGGAATCATATCTGACCGTTTGAGACACCACTGCAGAAATGATGAGCTCAGCCGCCGTTTCTCTAGAATATTGCTGGTGATGGCGCCTATGAGTGTCGCCAAGTGGTCAAAACAATGTCCCAAAATTGTGAGAAACTGTTATCTCTGACACAAAGCTAGTATTAAGTGAGAAACTTGGCGTTATATAACAAGGACTCAATCTCACTGATGCTCAAGAAGAGCTTGGTGATTTATTGCACACTTTTCACTTATAGGTACACCTTTTAATGTAGGGTGTTATAATTTGATTTATGAAACACTATAGTTTCGGGATCCAGAAGCTCTGTGGAGTTATTTTTCACCTCTTACATTGTAGAAAGTCGTGGAGATGGATCCAGAGTTATTCTTGATAGCTATATCACGGGTTAAAATGATATAACAGCTAAACGTTTGGAAATATATGTAATTCCAATAAATACAATAAAACGTAACTTCGCCTCAGCAGACGCTTGAGAAGTATATGCCAGTATGCCACAAGCGCAAGTGCAAAACACGAGTGCAATATCAATTTAAATTATACGTGATGTGGATTGTGGGTATTATGGATTGCAAAATGCATAATGTCAATAAAAATGAAGTTCAACTGAAAAATGTTTAATGCTCTGGCTTCTGGTGCTTATATTACGTGTGTTGTGTCACATCAATCATTACAGCTTGATATTGCTTAGTAGTTAGTTTTTCACTGCGACTAAATGTCACATTTATCTTACATCATAGCATATCGGAGGAAATTTAAGGAGGAAGTGGAACTAAGCTGGAAGGAAGCCCTTATCTTGCCGTTTGTCTGGGCAAACTATATCAGAAGAGATCCCACATTTGACAAAAAGGCATTGTTACAAATTGGCCGAGGAAACCTTTTCTACTTTTTGCATGCATTCTGGCAAACTTCGATGTCGTGTGACAATGAACAACCTGCACGCCCAAAGTTAGCGTGACATTGTGCGTTTACATTCATACATAAACCGGCACTGTTTATCTACGAGATTATAGTGAACAGCTTTGACCCGAATATTATTACCGGAAAATGATAGCTTTCAAGAAACGACAGTGGGAAATAGCCGTACAAGTTGTTCAACGATATACGCGGCCCTAATCGTCGAACCGATCCGATCTGATATATGGCTGACACTAGTTCGGTCATATAAAGATTGCATGCTTTCAGGCGCCGCTGTGCAGGTACGGACACCGCTATTCTGTCGGTCAAAGTCACAGGATCTATCGCACGTCCGATCTGTGGGTGCTTGTCATGATTACCAACATAGAAACATCTGAATTATGCGAGGATACGATCGAAATCGGGATACTGTTGTGCAGAACGTCAAAAAAAACGTTAGAAAACTACGCTGCACAATGCTGAGCCCGGTGACCCCAACGAAGTAAAAGTAGGTATTTTACGTTACCGGAAATGGAGTCCATGTAGGTATATATGATACATAACTGATAGACTGATAGGGCATCTTAAAACGACACCGAACATGACACATGTGGATTGTGCAATGTTCAGAAACACAACGCAGTGGGTGAATCATGCAATGCAAATTTGTATTTCGTAAACAAAATGGAAAAATCATGCCGCGCAAATTACGATGGTATTGTTGTGGCTTTTGACGATAGCAGACCAGCAAAGCCCTAGAAGGTTTGAGGAGACCCATTGCCCTTATCCTGGGGGAAACTGGCCATTGGGCACGTGCTGCGATTACCAAACCACGATCCAATGGAACGATAATACAAGATAGCCGCGACAAACAGAAGGAAGGAAACGGCTCCCTTGTCAGGAATAAGTGCCGCGATTGGTGTTAGCAATATTATCCTTTCGTATAACCTATAAGCTATTGGAATGATAATGAACAACTCATGATTCATATGTCTCTGTACAGTTAAAAAACAAAAAAATATATCATTAACTGTAAATAGCTTGTAGGATGCACCTGTTGCAAATTACCAGTAGCTAATAACATCAAACTGAAAAGAATTGTACAGGTATTTAATAATTAGTAGGAAAATTTGTATAACGGTGTACGAAAAACGGTAACGGGTTGACTGGATTGCAGCAGGACAGGTTTTAATACTAAAGAACGGCAGTCATCTTTTCCATGCGGAGGAATGATACAATTATATGGTGGAATCATATTTCATCTCAATTTTTTTAAATAACAGTAATCTAAGGAAAATAGTTCATTTTCATCAATTGACCGATACGGGAGAAATGAGTCGCAGCTTATTTACAACACACTCGTTAGTCGTCTGCGCGCCACTGACATATACAGCGTCGTCAATGTACGAAATAAGTCAGCGTTTTCCATAAACGAAGTTTCAGTAAGCCACACATACCTATAATTTGACCTATTATTTAATTTGGGAATTTTTTATTACCGCGTATAATATGAAATAGACTTGCAAATCCCTTTCATGAGACAATAAATGCACAGTAATGAAGAAAAGCGGTATCTAGGTACCGTTTAGGTACCGTTCTAGAAGTAAATAAAATACCATTTATATTTTTACATTTGTATGCCAAGCTTGTCCAATTTTCACGAAAAATACCTAAAAGTGACTGAAACCGGATCATAAGCCTTGCGACCAGCGACCATGCGACCAGTGGAATACAATATTTGTAACGCAAATAAGGATGCATTAATATTTTATATTTTACGCTACTCATATACAGCATATGTGTAAGCCAGTTGACCATTAATTACTTTTAATTTGGAGGCGCGTATCTAATCTACAAGTCACTTTCAACATATTCGGACGTATTGGAACATATATGAAGTACGAATCGATAATGGCTTCAAATCGTCCGTGGGCTCAACATGGGTCTACAACTGACAGTGTGTTGCCATTGTCGCATGCTGCCAAGCACTGGCGGATCTAGAACGTTTGGAGCCAAATCGTAATAAGCTTGACACAATTAAAAATATCCAATTCCGCTTGTCTGTGCATTAATAACTGACATGGGCGGATCCCGGGAGGGGCGGGAGGGCCCCCTCCCCCAAACCACCTACAATCGGCGCAAATTTAAAGTATTTCCTGAGATAATAGAAAAGCTAATCAACTTTTACTACGGAAAGTTTGTTTTATATCAGTTATCGATGCATAAGCAAGCAAAATACAAATGAGTTTGTCAGAATTGTGAGACTTTTTGGGATTTAAGCCCCCAAACCGGCCCAAACCAACCGTTCTGGATTCGCCCCTGATAAACCAATTCAAACAAATTTGCCTCAGTAAGAATTCTTCCATTTTCATTTAAATCAAGAAACGTGTCGCGATTTGTGACCAGTTTGAGTCGCCCTGCAGGGGCGTGGCCCAGATGGCTCCTTGGATCCGTAATCCGTCCTTGCTTACGGTGAAACCACTATCGAAGGCAAACAAGCATGCATTATCGTAAGTCAACAGCGTTTAAGTCCACACAGCATGCATCGGACACAGGTACTGAATCCCACAACACGTGACGGGTCGCATCTCACCTGAATGCTGGAAGCCTCGTCACTAAACTGTAAACAGCCGAACACTCTCACTCTCGCTGTGCACTGGCCTGTGCAGGTTCTGCACACCTTCCTCTGCCGTCGTCGGTCTCGGACTGGCTGCTGCCGGCCGCTGCACTCAGTCATACACGTCTGCCGCCCCCGCCCCCCCCGCCCCCGCCCCGTACCGGCTCCGGCGGGCGGGCGGGCGGCGGCGGTCGGCGTGACGTGGGATTTCCAGCTCGGCATCGGACGTCCCGCTGCAGCTCCTCACGATTGGAGGGACATCGACGGGTGTGCGAGCGGCCCAGCCTTGGCGGTGGTCGCCCGCTACCAGACCGCTGTCATGAACTCCCCGCCTCACGGCCGGTGCACAGACGTCACACCGCCGTAATCTGCGTCACACCTACCTACACAGGTGAAGGTCAGGCTCTGCCGGCGAAGCCACATCCGCGCTGGGGTTACCTTACGTAAGGTATTTCCGATGATATGCGACGATATAGGGACAGGGGACTATGGTGACATTTACGGTCAAGATCTTGGGAATTCGAAAGGTCGTGGGGTATGAACCACTGAGCGGGTGAAAATATGCACCTTACAACCTGCATCAATGATGAGTAATTGTAAATTCTTAAACGGGCAAGTAGTGACAAAATTAGCAGCCAAGGAAAGGACAGCGATACGGATTTAGAATGGTGTGGAAAGTAACTGTAAATAGAAACAATGGCAATTGGTATGAACATCACATGGAGTAAAAATAAACACTAGCTAAAAACCTGTAATATTGTTATATCACATAAATGTTCAAAACAATGCTTTCAAAGCATAGGTACAAATACAAAATAATACAATTAACCTATGCTGTTCTTAGCCTGCAGCATCAGTGCTCACTTCTGCCCACTGATTCTGAACGGTGCAGCTCCTGAATTATAGATGAAAACGATAACATATCTATACAATATGTACCTATAAATAGAATGATGCCGGGCCCACTGCTGCTGATTCACGCTTTGGCGTTTACCTGTTAGGTAAAACTTTACCTAGCTTTACCACTTAACGTTTACCGTGTACCTGTTTACCCAATCATCTCCGGGTAAATAAGATGGACCGTGTTATACATGCGTTAACGGAAAAAGTCGAGCGAGTTGAAGCTGAACAGTTGCATTTATTACAAGGTCACATACGGTAGACGTGACACATTTCCAGCTTTTCCTGCAGCTGTACAATGTGTGCGTGTGAACGGCCATCGTGCTGACGTCGACTGTCCCTTCCAGAGAAACAGAGATGTTCCGTTTTAACTCCCATTAAAATGCATCGCAGCAGTATTTTACGCAACATTTCTATTTAATTGCATTTTTGTATTGCGTAGTTTTATCGACGTAAGCGCTGACATTTGGACATTTTTTTATTCTGAACACTGACAAAAGTTTTGGACGTTAGCACTGGCATTCGCAAGAGAAAAGTTGCCAGATTTTCGAAATCGAGGGGCTCCTGAAGTCCTCTTTGTCCGTGTCGTGAGAATATCCTTTCCCAGAGGATGATAGGACGTCAAATAAGACGTTTCTAATAATGTTCTCCGTTATGAAAGTTCAGACAGCAGGTGACACGACCAGCGGCTCTAGCGAGTAGCGTGCTTCATTAAACGGGATGCAATGGATAAAATCTACCCATGACCTCACGACGTGCGAAGCGCGCGCGCGCGCTCGCCGCGTGTGTCACCGACCTCTATATATACCAGAGGTCAATACGAGTAGCAGGTGTACAAGGAATCGCTGATTGTGACAGTATAGACCGAAACGACGCTGGGTTGAAATAGGATGATTACTCGGCTCACCTTTGTTTGGTTGTTAGGGAAGACCCGCTCCTTTTGGTTGTGCGTCGGCTTTTTCTGGCTTCTTCTCTTTGTGTTGTGCTGTTTATTCTTTCTTTCTTTTTGTCTTTTGGCTGCCCGTTTTTTTGATTCTTGCGTGTTCGTGTCGACTGCCGTGCTGGCTTTTGTGTTCTTTTTTCTTTTCTTCTGTCTGTTTTTCTTCTTTCGTGCGTTGTTCAAGGTTGCGATCCATTTGTTGTTGTGGCCATTATTAGTGTTGGACTTCCTTATTTTCTTCCTCTCTTCTCTCCATAATTACCACCCTAAAATCGGCGCCAATTTGATTTCCCACATTGCTTTAGTTTTTGTCTGTTAAAATCTATTAGCGAACCTTTGTACTAGAAAAAAGTTTGTTAAACAGTTATTGTACATAAGCAGCGAAATCCGAATGATTTTTCATAATTGATCGATAATTTTGGGATTTGCCCCCCCCCAAACTGTCAAAATCACACTTTCTGGATCCACCAGTGCGTGCGTGCGTGCGTGCGTGCGTGCGTGCGTGCGTGCGTGCGTGCGTGCGTGCGTGCGTGCGTGTCGTGGAAACTTTGACAAGGCTGGAGGCGTGGGACGCTGATGGCGATCTCATGTGAGCTTAAAAGCCATAAAGGTTATCTGTGCCCATATCCGCAAGACGCAGTGGCGAGTCTAGGTTTCGAGTTTAGGGGTAACAATGTCGCTCCGTTTCGTCAGCTGAAAGTTGTTGCCGGTGCACAGTGGGGCCTTTCGCCCCGTAGCCTGCCGAATTGAAAATTTGAAGGTTTAGATTTTCTTTTCAAACTGCAGTGCCCAGAACCAAAAATATCTTAATTTTTCGAATCTGGCATTGGTTTACTCTTTGTAGACCTTGCTTAAGCATATGTAAAGTGCGATCGAACCTGAAGTTTGTTGACGGAAGCGCATGTAAATAACATGTAATATCTAAAGATAACTTTATATAAAGTTGACGGCGAATGACGCTTCGAGACACATGCCAGCGTAGTCTCCAGAATGTCCTGATGCTGTCCCGACCCAGAAACTGCGCCCCCACTCGCCCCTTTGACTGCTACAGCAATTTGATGATGAGGTATGTGAGTCAATACCAGGCCAATTAAGCCTATTCCCTGCGGGCAAGAACTCCCGTTGGTTTGTCGCTTGCTGGCTTCTAAAACCGTTACGCCTAAGCGTCTTGAAATTTGTGATTTATCCTAAAACTAAATTTGCGCGTGTTTTGCCAAAAATTTCGAAAATATCGGTCAGCAGAGGGGTGCCCCATTTTCGAACCCCCAATTTTATTTTTACTTTTGTATTTTTTGCTCTCCAAAAAAAAAAAAACAATGCGCAAATTGATTCTTCTTCCGATATGCCGCAGCTGGTTTTACTGCGGATGACAGCTTGGCCGTCATTAATTAATTCCGGCTAATCGGGAAAAGGCCCCACTGTGCGGTGGTGTCGGGTCGTCAGCGCGAAGAGTCATTGAGAGAGGGCGGGGTAAATCAAGACTTACCGGAACAAAGATCACAGCCCCCGGCACGCTTTGGGGAAAGCAAAACGTACGTTTGCCTACCATTTTTGGGGCTGGGGGGGATTGCCTGCTTTGCTCTAACATAGATCCGCCACAGGCCAGACGGCTGGAGGAAAGGAACTTGGAGAGGGGTAATGAAGAGCGCTTTCCAATACAAAACCCGACAGTGAGTCGCATACAGCGTTTGTAAATGTTTGTCGTTTGATCGTTATTTTGAGGAAATTTCCAAAAACAATATTGCTTATTATCTTGCATAACCACAAAGGGTGGATGAAGGGGGCCAAAGGACCATTCTCATCCCCCTAAAGGTCCTGAAATCATGATATTTTGCCCCCTAAAAACGGTCGGACGTACCGATGCAGGCGGCCGCTGACGACGCGCTTCTCTACCCCCCCCCCCCCCCCCCCCCTCCTCCCAGTCAACAACTTTATCGCTGACGGCTGACGGCCTGCTAACCCTCACCTGCTCAACAACTTTGGAAATACGCCACTAGATTTCCCCTCAACAAAAAAAAATAACACAGCCCCTGATAGCCATATAGTACTTAGTAGACCGTAGGTACTTGCGTAAATTATGTCAAGCCCATTATGGCCTCCCGTAATTATTCTCGTCGATAACCCGAAAGCGATAAGGCTCAAGGTTGTCATGCTGCAACTGGGCAATGCACTGCTTGAGCTTTGTAAGAGATAATCTAATCACTATATTTCTGATGAGACAATACCATGGTCGTCGAAAGCGGGAGAGGGACGGGAGGACACGTCCCCCAATATTTTCAGATTTTAACATTAATACGCCTACGGGCGTTTCATGGAAAGAATCGACTTCAAAATGCCCCCTACCCAACCCCAACTTTCAGAAGGTGGCGGCGCCCTTGGGTTCGACCATGGTTGTCATGGGTCAGAGTCTGCTCCTGTATCCTCTCGGTCTCCTCATTACTGTGCAGCAGTCCGCGGGACCGTCATGGGTCAGAGTCTGCTCTTGTATCCTCTCGGTCTCCTCATTACTGTGCAGCAGTCCGCAGGACCGGGACAGCGGAAGGAGGACGAGCTGTTGCTGGTGTGGGAATACAGACGGGTCACGTGACGTTCGGCGTGGCTCATTGATAATGCTGATTGCTGACTCCAGCAGGCTGGCGCCCTGGACGTCACTGATGATGCTCACCTATGGGTGTAACTTTGTATATGGTTGGTATGGAATTTGGAAAGCTCAACACCAACTTCGGCAATTACAAATCAACACGAACTTATTGTAGGAGAGATTCAATTTTGATAATCAAAGCTTCTTAAGACTGTGTGTACACCTAGACTGTCCGTTTTTTGTTTACAACTCATTTTTGCACCATTTAACCCGCGCTTGACCGGGGTTGCAGCCGAACACCATTGACCGGGGGGGCAAATATTGCCCCCTCGTTATCTCCGAAATCAATTATCGCAGCGAAACGCACAAGCATAGGCGTAGGAACGTTTTGAAAAGTGTGGGGGGGGCAGCCACTGGCGGATCCAGACATTCTCCGACCTCCATGGGGGCATCTTTTTGTGGCTAAAAGGTACATGTTTTCTCCGCGGATTTGGACCGCTCGCCTTGTGTTGGGATTCGAGCTGACAAAAAAAAATCATTTTTTTCGAGAAAAAAAATAACATTTTTTTCGGAAAAAATAGGGGGCTATAAGTAAGTCAAAAATATAAATATTGCTTTGTTATTCTGCCCATACTTGGTTCTACAATATTATGTTTTTTAATGTTAAAAAATGTGCAAATACAAAATCATAAAATCCATACCTTCAAACATAACACAATTTAAATATATTTAGAACGAAGTATGGACATTATCCAAACCAAAATCAAAGCATTATCTTTATTTTTCACTGACTGGCCTTCTAAATATGATTGGTCTGGATTTTGTATTTGTCATTTCCAAATATGCCGCCCGGCACACTGGCTTCTTCTGACCTAGAATGTGGTCGCTGCCATCTGCCACAGGTCATCCCCACCAGGACCAAAATATTGAGCGCCTAAACGACTCGAACCAACGTTGACGGGAGGGAGCAGATATATAGTCTAGCGCTTTCCCGATTGAGCTACGCGGCGGAGTACGGACTTCACTCTGCGCGGACAGATATTGAATCAAAAGTAGGGGAAGCAGTTTATATCGTTGGCCCCTGTCTAAAAAATGGGTCCCTGTTCCCCTGATTCCAATTTCTAGTCTATACTTCTATGAGCTTTGGTACCTATTGAAGGTTGAAATTAGGTGTTATCAAAACAACTGTAATCATGGCAGTGGCACACGTACCGAATCACATCAGCGATGTAAGAGGTAGCAACCGCAAGTGGGGTGCAGTTAACCCGCGCTTGACCGGGGGGCAAATATTGCTTCCCCTGACGACTTTTCGCGATAGCTCACAACACAAATGCACTATCAACGTACAACTTACAGTGCCTTCTACCACATCAGTTCTGGAAAAAAAATAGTGGTGCCAATCGGTGCAAACATTTTCGGAAATCCGAATCTGTCCGAACACCGATTTGGTTTCGGACAGACAAAAGCCTATTTATTTGGACATTCTTTGGAGTTGGACATCCAATACCCAACGATGGCTTGTCGTAAAAATCACTTAGTTACTTTTTATAAATAAATGTTGTCCTGTATATAAATGGATATATGATGATTGTGGCTTTCGGGTACTCTAACTGTTGCGTTATGTGACACAAATGCCTATATTTTTGTATATATTGGGAATTATACACTGGATGTTTCACATTCCATATCATACATTTGATCTTTGGACAGTTTTGGACGGGCAGCTGACCTTGGTCTTGGACATCGGTCGGGCATTTGGCAAATATTTGCTGAAACTGGCACTACTAAAAAAAAATCGTCGATATTTTTTTAGATATAGCAAATTTTGTGACGTCACTACACACGAGTTTGACGATAAAATCAGCTAAACTTTAACAGGCTGTACAAAGACCACATTGCAGTTGCGTACCCAGGATTTGCTTCAGGGGGGGGGGGATTTTTTGGCGGGGGGCACAAGGTCCCCACTTAAAAACTCATGGAATTTTGCCCCTATATTTAGAGGGATATTATCTCTTTTTTCGAGAAAAAAAATCACAAAAACACGTTATTTTAGTGCCCAAGGTACATCTCCCCCCAATAAAATCGCCAATATTAGCCAGGTGGGAAATAGCGGCGAAACTTGTTAAGAGCCCGTGGGCACAGGCACGGCCTATTTGGACTGCACTGAGCACTTCACAGGGGACACGCACAGAGTTCACGTGCCCCAATGGACCGACTTTTTCACTAAAATTATCGGGCGGACGTCCCTTTTTGCGACTTCTTGGGACTCTGCAAATAGTGGCCTAAATCCGGGAGATTTTTGATTTTCGCACAATTTTTTCGGAGGGGCTTTGCTGAGAGCCTGGGGATGCCCGGCCCCCCCTTGTCGAAGTCTGGCTGCGTAAATCAACGATAACCGGTGGTAGTAGTGCTTAATGAACTTAGTATAGGATATAATAACTGTTACTATGCACCGAATGAACAAACAATTGGTAACAGTGCAAATGGTTTGAAAACAGCAAGCGGCAGAAAGGCTTTTTCTCACATAAATGGTCCCTGCGGATCTGGAGGAGCCTGGGACGAAATGGCTTGGGGAGATGATCCTGGCCTGGTCCCACTATTAGCATTTTGTTCAGCAACTTGGACACAGAGCAAATAGGTACCGCCAAGGGAGACTGCCAGACACTTAATTAATTCATTTTCCCATTTTACCTATTAAACAATTGTGTATTTTGTGTCTTGTCGCGAAGCGGCACAAAATTTTCGAGTTTTCACTGTGGACGGCTGTATTTTGACTTTTGCAAAAGCAATTTTTACAGCTGTACGTCCAACCGTTTGGGGGGGACATAGTCTCAGAACCTTTGGGGGGCATGGCCCCTTTGGCCCCCTGGATCTGCCCTTGGATCCATAACGTGGGCTGCAGGCGATTTGGATGGGCTAAATTTCACAACAGTTTCAACAAATTTGGAAAGCTCATAAGATTTGGCTTCCTTGTACCTTATTGAACGATTTAAAACAAACATGCGGTATGCCTTTGTAAAAGTATATTATATTTCCTTCTATCATCGGAAAAAGTGTCAAATTTCGCCGATTTCAGGCGATTGGGAAGGGGGACTAAAGACGCTGCCGTCCCTTTGGATCCGCTAGAGTCTGGTCTCTGGATCCCAAGCTATTGACCTGAGCCCAAAATTTACGACACTTAAGTCGACTGCATCTTTCAAGAGCTTTCGATTCTTTTCTTTTGTTCCTAGCTAGCATATAGTTCCTGAAACATGTCGGGTTGTTCGAAGCAGGGGCGTCGCCACCGGGGGTGTCTGGGGGAGCCGAGCACCCCCAGTTGCGCTCAAAACCCTCTTCGGCACCCTCAAATTTACAGGATTGTAACATTATGCCGATGGTGCCGGCTCCCCCGGAACCCTCGCTGGCTCCCCCATATCCCTGGTTGGCTCCCTCACTCAAAATATTGCGGCGACGCCCCTGGTTCGAAGCCAAGTCCTAAAATTGGGAAATTTGACCTTTGATGACCTCTGGTGACCTCAATATTGACCTGAGCTAAAACTGCTCAATGTAATATCGAATGTCCAATGTCCATGTCGAGAGCTTTATAAGTTCTACTTTTCTGCGTCTTTCTCGTCCCAATTTAGTTTCATGATTATATGTCATTTTGACCCCCGGCTGGCTGCGCCGCCCGCTACCATGGCTAAGTTGTCTTGGAGGCCCACCGGGGCGCGGGTTAACCATGTTTCCAGCATCTGAGTTCCCGACTGTTCCCCACAGGACAAACCTTGTAGTTTCCTGGTGCTAAGGGGAGGGGCAACACAGGCAGGTCAATCGCCACAGATTTATCGCTTTTTGAACCGCGCGAAAGTTAAACTTCATATGTGCGAGTTAAACTTTATTTGATACTTCTCCGATTGGAGCTGCAAATCGGGTAAGTGTTGTATCTAAGTGTTAGTAACTGAGTAAGGTGTTGATAAATTTGGAAAGTGCGTGTGCTCTTGACTGAAATTCATGTCTGTATGTAGCTCTGCAGGGTTGGAAAAAACCGGGGTTCTCATCAAAAACCACTGGTAGTGGGTTTTTGTGGGTTTTATGGGGTTTTTGGGGTTTTTCACCCGCTTTCGGCATGCGATATATGCTGGAAGTCCACATTTGGAACTTTTAAGAATGCAATCTTAGGAAAGATGTACGAGCATTAAGTGCATGCGAGTACAAAAATACTAATACACGATAATTTAAATTCAAAATATCGGCATCATCTTAGGTTAACGAGAGGGAGTTCATGGATAACGTTGTCCTTAACAAGAGTTGGGAGCCCTGAATGGTGGAATGAGGGAAATACAACATTATTACCTTTATAGTCATTCTTAATCTGTAAACAAAATAGAAATCAACTCAAATTGATGCACCAATAATCTTTTTTCTAACAAAAATACGTCGGGAACTTGTTCAATACCATTTTGATGAAAAACCCGGTTGGGTTTTTTGTTAAAAAACACAAAAAAACAAAAAACCCGGGTAGTGGGTTTTGGGTAGTGTCAACCCTGAGCTCTCGCGTGACAATTGCTTGTATTTTAATGTGTTTTTAGGATTTGTCCAATTATCTTTGATCTGTTTCATGATTATTTGGTTTCTAGAATACTTATTTCAAATTAAAACCTTTTCCTTACTATCTGAAAGTTGAAACTGATGCAGGCTTATTTTTATATTGGTTCTAACTTCTAGTGGAAACTTGAACTAATCTCAATCTAGTCCATCATTTTAAGCCATCTTGATCTAGATTAGGCCCACCCCTTGGACCCACCCATAGCATTGGACCCACCAAAGGGGTCCTTCAGTACCCATTGGCAGATCCAGAACGGTTGTTAGGGGACCACAGGTGTCAGGGGGGGAGAGTAAATTGAAATGTTCACTCTGATAACTCATTGTATTCCTCTTGCTTATGCATTGATAGCTGATTTAGAACAAAGTTCCCTTGTGTAAAAGTTGCTTTATTTTTTATGTCAGGAAATCTGTCAATTTTGCTCCAATTTCAGGCATTTTGGGGGTATGGCTGGATTGACTCCCCCTGTATCTGCTAGTGTTCCTACCCCACCCCTCCATCACTTACCATCATAAATGGCTCCCTAGTAGGTTAAGTAATAAGGTCAAGAAATGATTAATTGCTATGGGTGGCTCCTACGTTAAATTCTGTTACAACAAAAGCATTTTGTGTTCCATGAGCAGGCATCAGATAACCTCCCTAGTTGAGATTCCCTAAATAATGAATCATCAAACATCTGTTTCACATTAATGACAAATGTATTTGCTCTCTTAAACATTTTATTTTATTTTTTACCATGTTAAGCTAAAAAAGTTTATTTTCATACTGGAATATTATCAATATTGGTGCATTTTGCTATATTTGCTATATCCATATGATAAAGGCATATCAAGTATGTCAATCACCTTAGCTATCTTATTGGTATTGTGAGTGTCTAGAAGATGCATCATTGTTTTGCCCTTCACAGTTATTCATATTGTTTGATGTTCCTTTCTCAGGAGCCCCTGCTCCAGTAGCCCCTGCTTCAATCGAAATGACCATGGCTCCAGAGATTCATGAATATTACAAATATCTACTGGGTGAGGTATATGTTTCACCAGGTCCTATTGTACTGCCTGAGGGCTTCACTGCTACAGCTTTGGCCAAGGTATGTAGTCACTTGCTGGTTTTATTACATTGTTATCTCCATGTCAGCATTCATTCATTGCACCTCATAAGTCTGTTGTTTGAAAAAAAATGTATGTATTGGAGTTTCCTGTTGTTCATGAGATCTCAGCTAAGTGTGTCTACCACTATTTTCAGATAATTCACCAGACTCTAGTGAAGAAAGCTACCCTGTTGGAAGATGTGCAGCACATCCAGATCCTGTACAGCGCCTGGGCCATCCTCAATGACTCGTACATCCCCATCGCTGCCTTCTCCACGTCCACGCAGACGGACCCGCCGGCGGCCGGACCCTGTCTGGACTCCTCCACTCAGACCGCAGCGCCAGCACAGACCCGGCACTGGGCCGTCCAGACGGCGGCTGACCCGCCGCGGCTGCGGTCCGCTGGCTCCCAGACCGCGGCTGCGGCCGGTCCACAGACGCGGGACAGCGTCTCTCAGACAGACGGCCGGCCGGCACTGAGCAGCTGCATGGAGCAGGCGGTACAGACCGACATCGTCCCAGCGGCGCTGCCGTCGGTCGGCACCAGCACAGCCGTGCAGACTGACGCTGCCAAGCTCCGCACCAAGTGGACACAGATGCGGCGCCGGACGATGTGCGCGACCGGCTGTCAGACGGACCCGTCCCCGTCGCCCCCGCCCCCGCCGCTGCTGCCGCCGCCGCCATCCCCTCCGGCCCCGCCGCCGCAGGTGGAGAGACATCCCGCGGGGACCCAGACTCGAGCGCTGCCGAGTCGCGCGGTGGAAACACAGACGCTGCTGCCCCGGGCGCTGCCCGGGCGGCGCGCGATCGGCACCCAGACGCCGCGCCTCCGGCCGCCCTGGGTGGTGCGGCTGGTACGGGGCGCGCCGCCGCCGCCAGCCGAGCGGCCTCCTGAGCCGCGTCGGTTCCACGGGCGGCGGCTGCTGCGGCGCGGCCACGACGCTACACCGCCCGAGATCCCGCTCACCGCCCCTGCCCCCGCCGCCGCCCCCGCCGCCGCCCCCGCCGCTGCCCCCGCCGCTGCCCCCGCCGCTGCCCCCGCCGCTGGTGATGGCCCCGACGGGCCACCCTCGACATCACTGCTCGCCGATCCGCGCCTCATCGTGAGTTGGGCGGGAGTTGCCCGTGGGTTTAAGCAGTGGGTTTTAACTGGTATGCTGGTAATGGGTGGGACTGTGGTGATTATTTTCGCTAGCGTTCGTCGGATTCGGCGGAATCCTTGCGTGACGCTCTGCAGGGGAAAGCCGGGTTATTGACGGTATTATATAAAAAATGGTTTCCGTGTTGTCAAACAGTCGATTATCTACATGATCATGAGCTCAAACTATTGCATCATTATCCTGTACTAGTTTACCTTGTTTTGCAATTGTTCAGCTTGACCAGAAACAACTGATTGGCCTATGCTTTGCTTTCATGTGTTGCTATGATGTGGTTAATACCTTCCGGCAGCATATGTCAACAGCTATCTGTGAAGCGAACAGCATGTGCCAGTGTTCTGTGCCAGTAGGTGCCATCCTGTTCGAAGTTTCTCGAATGACCAACCGCTAACGGTCATGGCTGTCAACGGCCGTCAGACTGAGATGGCTGATGACTGTGTTGGCTGAGGCTGAGGCTGAGGCTGAGGCTGAGGCTGAGGCTGAGGCTGAGGCTGAGGCTGAGGCTGAGGTCATGTCTGCTCTGTTCGTCAGGTCGGCTCGGTGCCGGGAGAGCACGGCGGACGCAGGCGGACCCGCGTCGAGTCGGACTCTGGCAGTATCGCGTCTCCGGCCGGGCAGAGCGGCCACCGCTCCCGCTCCGGCTCGTCGGGCGGGGAGGCGGACCCGACTGCCCCGGACCCGGACCCGGCCCTGGCCCCGGACCCGACACCGTCGTCGGCAGCGACGGAGCCGGCGGACACAGATCCGCGCCTTTTGGCCGGTCCCGCCCCGGACGCCAGCTGGGTGTCACTACACCGGGGCGGCCCCGTCTGGCTCCCGGCGGAAGAACCAGGTCCGTGACGGTGAATCCCGGTGGCTAGCTCGGTATGACGTCACGGAGGGTGTGGCTTTCTGGGAGCGTGCGGCTTTCTCACGTCAATTGAAACGTCACCCGCGTCACCAGACCGAAGCATGCGCAAACATATTTTTGGTTGATGGAATTCCTGGTGAAAAATGATGATCCGGTGGTGCTGCTTTACCCCCCACTTTCCCTGTTTAATGTTAATTTGACATTGCTCATTAAAACTACTGTGAATAGTGGATCGGTTTTACCTCATTACTGCGTATTTTCCTGAAGAAGATACTTGGTGAAATATTCTTACAAATCTGCGTCTTTTGTGGTTATGTGATTCATCATGAGTATTTATAAATTATTAAATTCTGAATTCTCTTTAACCCTCGCCCTACGGTGGTGGTGGTGGTGGGGGGGGGGCTGACAGCCCCTCCCCAGAGGTTTTTCTTGAATAACTCTTTACACACGCTGCGCATCTTTCTGAAATTTTGAGTAACTGAGTTTACATCAATTATACGCACCCTATCAAAATTTGGTTGAAATTGGTCGCATAGTTTTGGAGATCATGACGTTTTGATGACGTGATGTTCGTAAATAACGATAAATGTTTGAAAAATCATAGAAAATAGAGTTTTGCTGCGAAATTCAAACGTAAAACAGACAAGACGTAAAGTGATATTTTCTTGTATATGGCAATTTCGGATTTTCAGAATTTTTGTTTTTGACCCCTCAAAATCAAAATTAAAAAAAAAAAACTATAACCAGAATATAAGAGAGAACTGATGAAAAAATGCCCAAACATAATTTTCAAAGCAATATCTCTATTTTTGACTGAGTGATGGCTTCCAAGTGTAAGAAACTTATGACGTCATTTTTAATTCACTTTTTTACCAGATACGAACAAATAAGTATCTTCTCTGTAATCAGGAGCCAAAACTGGTCTAGGAACATGCCTTTTTATTTGCATTTATAATTTTCTAATTTTAAGGTTTTCTGATCGCTATCCTGGACCTGATCAAGTCGTGGTTGCTAATGCTAATCGCCCATAGCAATTATCATCGATAGTGGAGATTTCCGTGACCTAAGAGGTCAATAACAACCCCAGACCTAAAAATCGATCAATAGGCGGCCCGGTCTGGCTCCCGGCGGAAGAACCAGGTCCGTGACGGTGATTCCCGGTGGCTAGCTCGGTATGACGTCACGGAGGGTGTGGCTTTCTGGAAGCGTGCGGCTTTCTCACGTCAATTTACTTTTTTTCTATTCAAATAAATTAAAAGACCAACAACTTGACGCTAACCAAATCATTTTATTTTCATAACTTTATAAATTACGACGGCCTGAGCAAAATCGCTATTTTTGGATGCTGTCGATTTTGGGTCATTCACTTGACCTAGAAGGTCACCCGTAGACCTGAAAAAAATATATACCATCGGATTCCTCACATGACAGGCAACATGCTGTTTTTTCCGCGTTGCTCTATGTTGCTTGGTTTAGAAGTTAGCAGGGGGCTGTCAGGCCCCCTCCCCCCGTAGGGCGAAGGTGAAAAACGCTCCCGTAGGGCGTGGGTTAAAGTTACATTTTTGCCTAAATTCTAGCATTGCTGCTACTGACTGCTCACTGCTCAGCTTCATCAAGACACTTTTTCCTCGAATACTTAACGACGTTGCTATGTTGACAATAGTGCTTACAAGCTCAACTTCAATGGTATCCCTTGTTGGATACTCGTATTGTCTGTAACTCAGTTTTCGGCACCAGTTTTTAATGTACCACCTTGGTGCTGATTGCCGATCGTCGTTATGTCCGACCAGCTGTTTGTGTTTCCACTTTGTTCGAGCTGCTTTTGGCGGCACTCTGCTGGCATCGGCATGACCTGATTGAGCTGGTGACCGCTGACGCCCGTCATACCTCGCTCGCAGACGACCAAAAGGTGCCGGTGAGCCTGAACACCAGTCTGAGGTCGGTACTGGACACAAGTCACAGTTTTCTGTCCGCTCCACCGCCGGAGCTTCTCGCTGACAGTGGCGCCGCCATGCGACCCGACGCCAGCGCCGCCAGGCGGCTGGTCGCCGACTACTCAGCTTCCGACATGGAACTTGATGACGACTGAGAAACGCGGAGGTGTCACGGCTAATCAAGAAAGGTCGGTTTGCAGAACAAGATAGATTTTGCAAGATCGATAGACATACGCGTGCAGTGGTTGTGATTAAATAGTTTCCTTCAGTTGCTTTCATAATCAGCTATCATCCAGATGTGGTTTTATCATTCACTGTTTTGTATGCGCTTAGAAGCACACATTTCGTAATACATTTGCTGCGGCATGGTGACGCTATTATTACACCCGTACCGATACAAAACTACTGATACACACACATCTCTTCGCAACTTTAAGTTACCTTAAGACGTTGAAAAATGTATTATTTTAGACATTTCAGACGGGAGACACTTATCAATCTCGTGAAGCAATCCTTTCCAGGTGTGCGAAGCTGCCGGTGCCTGTCCTACTATTACCGGCTGTTTGATATTATTCGGTTCGTTTGCATCAAGTACACTTCAATGGGGATGATTTGACAGACTTCCGAGAAGTTTCCCAGTAGATTGGATGCATACTTAACTAAACACCCGGTAATTCAGACCTCTGCTGGCCTCCATTTCTCCGACTTGCAACTCAGTGTTTGTCAAAGGCGCAGCAGCTCATTGGGCCTCGCAGTTGAATGCCTTCATTCAACCCTGAACTTCACAATCTAGATGGCCTGTCTGTTGTGAATTGGCTGTCTACTGCAGGTCCACGGGACAGACCGCCCGCTGCCCCAGTAGGCGGTGACGGACTGTGTGGTTGGTATGCACTGGCAGAGATGACGGACATTTCACAGCGGTGAAGTTGTTAAAGCCGGTTACTGTGAGCGTACTAGCTCCGCGGTGAATGACAGTGGGTTCTAGTCTATCCGTAGTATTTTTCCTAACAGATTCGTAGCCAGTCCCATGGCGGTGGATGTTTAAGTGCACCTTTAACATATTTTAACTAATACTAGAGGGCCTGCATTGCGCGATGCGCAACAAACGCTGCACGCCAACGCCAAACACCGCCAACACCAATACCACCAACGCCGCCCGCAAACGCCGCCTGCAAACGCCGCCTACAGACGCCGCCCGCAAACGCCACCCACAAACGCCGCCCGCCAACCCCGCCCGCCAACCCCGCCCGCCAACCCCGCCCGCAAACGCCGCCTACAGACGCCGCCCGCAAACGCCGCCCACAAACGCCAACCCCGCCCACAAACGCCAACCCCGCCCACAAACGCCGCCCGCAAACCCCGCCCGCAAACGTGCCCATGAAACGCCCCCACAACGCCGCCCTACAACGCCGCCCAAACGCCGCCCTGCCAACGCGCGACCACAAGCGCGCCTGCCAACGGCACCCGCCAACGCCACCGCGCCAACGCCCGACTCACAACGACGACCGCAAAACGCCGCCCACAAATGCCACCCGCCAACGCCGCCCGCAAACGCAAAGCCTATGCCTAATGCAAACGCCATAGGCTAATGTTAAAATTTGAAATAATGGGGGGGGGCACGTGCCATCCCCAAGAGATATTAAGTTCCATCCCTGCCCCCCGTCAATGCCGAGTTAACTCCTGCGTTTATTTACATTTTTTAGTCATTTGGAGGTGCCCGTCAGCCCGGACGTGAACGGCGCGTCGATTGATGTGAAGAACGATACATTCCGATTCAAGGAAGTGTCTACTGTCCCTACTCTTTTGGAATGTCAAATCATAGACTTCTCCATACCATATGGTATGGAGAAGTCTATGGTCAAATATATTTTTATTATGGTAAGAAGCTATTGGTTTGATTATTTGATACGATAACATTCAAGTCTGGAGCCCCTTTAGTTGAATTTTTACTTGTATTCTATTTTGCACATTTTTTTCCAAATCCATAAACGATCGCCACTATAAACAGAGTAAAAAAGATGTTATCTAGAATGGTGCACCAAAGACAATAAAAAAAACGTACGAACAATGTAAAATAGTTATTGAGGCTCTGTTCGGCAGTGTTCGTCTGTTCGGCTCTGTTATCAGCGCGCACGAGCTATTTTCTATTGGCCAGCGCTAACGACATATACTAGCTTTTCGACATATCGATATATAACGATATATACTAAAGTGAATTTGGAATATCTCAGCAACTAGAGTGAATCTGGAGAAATGAAGCATATGGCTAAATTCAGAAAAATATGTTATATAGACTAGTGTCAACAACTCGACATGACCGATGTGAGTAGGCACACTCCCTTTAAAACTAATATGCGTTTAGGGCGTGCAAAGTCGGCTCGCCGCGCCGGCCACTGCTGCTTACGGCCAGTGTCCTCTGCCATGGCGCGTGTTGTGTGACGACAAATTAGCCTGAGAGCATCACATGCAACAGCTACCAAATCACATTGCTGGCCATGCCAGTGACGTGTGTGGTCGGATATGTGATAATTTATCGGCCGCGCGGTCGGCCAACTCCGTGTTAAACTTCCGTTATACTTCCTTGCTTTGCTAGTCGGAACGAGTCAGTGTGTCTGTTGTTGTACAGTTATGTTGAATGTGGGAAGAAGGCGGTCGATATACTGGTGATTTAATCGCCTGGGCAGCGTTGCGTTCAAACTGTTGCTTCACAAATAGAAGAAGAAAAATCTGGTAACAGTCTTTTATTTTGGCGCACATCAAAAACCTTTCGAACCATTGATCGGCACAGCATCAATATTCAATACGAATAACAACTAGAAGAGCAGGGTTGAGACATCCGTGGGTATTTACACATCACCACTCCACTTCGAGAACATCTAAAACTCGGATCGGATCACCTTTTCTATCGTGATCTTGCGGACATTGTTGCTCTGGGCACCATCCGAGACGCGGAAGCACTGAGCTGGTGTGACGACCGTCCACCTTTCCTCGTCAGAAGACGAGCGTCTAACGAACGTCTACCACTAGTCCTCGTCGTCGTTTAGGTCGGCACTGGAGGCGAAGTCCGACTCCTTGATGTCCGTCTCGTCCGCGACAGTCTGCTGCTCTTCCTGGGGGTCTTTGCTGCACTGTGAAAACAGAAGGGGACAAAGCACTGTAAGAAGAACAGCTGGCCCTTCCGCTGCTCCGAGTGAGAGTTGGACACGTCGATGGGATAAACCAAGCCGACGGCTCAGGTGGAGTTAGAAATGCTGAATTTTCGAGAATTTTAAGTCCATGTTGGATTTTGCTCTTCATTGATTTCGGCACGTTTTTATCATTAACATTGTTTTATTGAAGGGCTGTTTGGAATTTTCGAATCGTGCCACCGCATTGCAAGACCAGTTCGAGTCTCAAGAAAATAATCTGAAGGATTATAGTGAGCAGAAAGAAGTTAAATTAAGCATTGCTGAATAGCAAATTTCCTAGGGCCACCACGCAGCCAGCACACAGGCTGTCTGACCGCCGCTGCCAGTGCCCCGGTGGCACGGCTGCAGTTCACCGTCGCTCCGTAGCCGTGATCGAGTCCGCGGCCCGACCCTGCTGCAGTGGCGTCATAGCCCGGTCAGGGTCGGCCTGACCTTGAACTCTGCTGAGTGTTGGTTGATGTGCCGCTGGTTTGGAGTCGCTGACGCCATTGGAGGTGTGACGATCAAAGTGGCGTGTGCTGTTTTCAGCGTTTATAATGTTGTCATAATGCAGCAGCGCGATTGCGGTTTTTGTCGACGTGTGTGTGATGTTGTATGTAAGTTGTTTTTAATGCTAACCAGCTAACTGTGTGTCTCCTTGAACACGATGACGCGGTATTCAGAATAGCCATTGTTTGGGATGGAGAATGCCTAAACTGTCAAATACAAATAGGGGAGGTCTTTATTTGTACCAACGTCAGAACTCCGAATCGTTATCGGGGGGACTGTCGGGAGGCGGGGTTTCATGTCGCTTCCGAGGGTTTCCTGAACATACTCAGCAATGCTGCATGCCAACAGTAAAAGCCGCATCAGAACCTTATTGTAATTTACATTCAGATGATTGTTGGCTGTTGCACCATGCCTTATTTGATGAGTCTGAAGATGCTGCGCTCTATAGGGCATACGCCATACACCAATGGTTTTATTTGACAACAGTTTTGTTAACATAACTTAAATCAACACACCGCTCTACTACACACACGTTCACACAGATAGTGAAGTTGCGCCCCGCCGAAGTATTGGTATAGCCATGGATGAGAAATTAGCGAGCCTGTTTCGGCAGAGCTCATCACGTCACATGGCCATCGCGCCACATTCTGAACACATTCGTTGGTTTGTAATGTCAAACATTGACGGTCGAATGGCCACGGCGCGTCATCCGGACAGTGTTTCATCTGACAGAATGCCGTCTTCAAAATGGTCATCTCGTCAGCCCGACGTGCTTCACGCCAGACCAGCGGGGTCTGAACTCTGAAGTATGGCCCAGCGCCGCGTTATTGTGGCTCGGATACAATGGTTAAGTTTAGTTTATTTCATTACACGTATCCTCAACGGGCCAACCTAATCCTCAATAAAGAGGTTGCACCACATGGTGTGATGGATGAAGTCTGAGTTATCATCAGACACACTTGTTTCATACGTTTATTTTGTATTTGGCCACAAATCAGAAGCAACAACATTTAACCCATTATTTGAAAAGCACCCTTACATTTTTTGTAGAAGCATTTACCAACAGAGCGCTATCCCTACACATATTACAGAAAACCATTAGGAGGAATAAGAACCTGGCCAGAAAACCACCAGTTCTTAGCGTCTCGTGAGTCGTAACTAAATGTTCACAGGTCCGTTGGCCGAATCTTCATCGTGGCCGTTTTCAGGGAGTAGTGGTGTCCCCGGAAACCGTACCATCCAACACCATCCGCATTACTTTCATGCTGACCACTGAGGTATCGTCCGTTGAGGTTGGAGCTGTGACAATGTTTGTACCACCAGCCGCCCTTATGATTCTGAGCGCAGCTGCCGCTGGGGTAGGTATCCCGATCCTTGTCCTTGGTGGAGAATTGCATGCCTGAGTGCGGGCTGAGACCGTCCCCGGCGTCTCCGGTGTAGTTGGACACCGTCAGGCGGTAGCCGTCCGATTCAGACGCCACACGGAAGTTCTGGTAGACGGCGTGACGCTTGCCGTCTTCGAAGTCTTCCAGGTCGACCCTGAGCTCGTAGCGGCGGTCTCTCGGTGAGGTCATGCTCCACAGGTGTTCTAGACCCCACCAGAACTCTGCGTCCAGCTCGCCGAAGCCCTCCCGGTACGCCGCCCAGCCGAGGTAGAAGTTGTGCCGTGGTTGGATGTCGTCGCGCCGCTGGATGACGGTCCAGCCGCCGCCGTCCGCCTCCATGTCGCAGTAGGCCGGCGTGGGCGGCTGGGAGCGGTCCAGGCCCGGCTGCAGCAGGTGGACGCCGCTGGCGACTCCGGCCGGCAGCTCGCTACAGTCGCGTGGTGGCTGCCGTGGGGCGCCTGTCTCCGTCTCTGCCGTCTCCCTCTCCATCCGGCTGGTGAGCCAACCGACCCGGACGGACAGGAGATTCAGCTCAGAGACTAGGGAGAGTGTGGCTGCCTGCAGCTCCTGCCCGACCTGCGTCCACTGCTGGCCCGGGCCGTCACTCAGTCCGCCGCCCTGTACGGCACCCAGGACGGCAGTGGCACACAGCGCCAGCAGCAGCCCGGCGGACACCCGACAGCGGGGAGCAGAGAGCATTTTCGAGGTTGACCAGCCAACAGCCAAGGACCCGCTGCTACTCTGCTTAAGGTCAGCCGTGACGGCTTATGTAGGTGGTGGTGGTAGCATGGCGGAAATTAGCATGACGTAATGGTATAGCCAGACGCGAGGTTTTGCCTGGACTCATCTCGCACTGCGCAGGCAGTTGGCTGCATGTGACACAGGCGCCATGTATCTGGTACCAACCGCTAATGATTTCCAGGTACGATCGAGGACAGGCCTATAGTGTTTATAATGACTCACGTTAGCTCAAGGTTGTTGCCCAAGTGGCTCGTGGGAATTTCGACGATACTGCTTGGACAAGGATGAACTCATTGTCAACAAATGTCAGTTTATTGGTGCTGCGCAGTTCCAGGATACAACTTAAATATTGTGTACGACTTAACCCTCGCCCGGGTAGGGCAAAATCACTGTGTGTCCGGTTAGGGGGTTGGTACTACCCCCCTTGGCGCTTGGCCCCTAATTGAGCTAGAGATTCCATTAAAAAACGAGCGTGCTGCTTGTGACGAGAGAAAGCCATTGACATATTATTTTGAGGTCCTGGATCAAAAGGTGACCTCTGAGGTCATGTCAAAGACCAAAATGTCACAAAGCATAAATGTGTGAAAATTGAATACTGATAGAGCCAAAATGGTAAAGGAACATCTTTGTATGCTCAATACATGCCAAATTTGAAATTAGCGTCACAAAATAACTTAAAAAGTGCCAAATTCCAAAAAGGTCATGTCAGGTCATCTGAGGTCAGTGACCTCGGTTGACCTTTGGAAGCGCATGACCCCAGTGAAACACATACTTATGTCAAATGGCTCCAAAATTTGAAATTAGCGTCAAAAACTGTCCTAAAAACGGACAGAAGCCAAAAAGAGTTATCGAAGGTCATCAAAGGTCAGTGGCCTCGGTTGACCTCATAAAAGGTCAGTTGAGGTCACAATCTCAATAGAAGACACACCTGTCACCTGGAAACAGCTCTGCTTCTGAACTCAAAATACTCGGAAACTGCACATGTAACAAGGATGGATATTACGGGACGTCAGTTTTGCATGACATGACATTGAGAAACAGGTCATAGGCCACGGGTCATGAAAGTTGGATGTTCAAAATTTTCAGAGTGTGTATTAAATTGTTCAAAAGTAGGGTACTGAAAGTTTCATCGCGATCGGTTTCAAACTACGTGAGTTATTTGGGAAAAAAACGAGTGGTGTTGGCATCCCCTACCCGGGCATGGGTTAAAGCCAGCAAGGCACTGTAGTTGGCGATGAGCGAGCGAATGCGAAGGAAATGTATAGTGAATTTCAACTCGATCGGGCAAGTAGTTTCTGGGATAGACAAATTATGCCTAACCACACACCAAATTGGAATACAATTGGTTGAGCCGTTCCTGAGATATAGAAAAGGGATGTGCACGTGCGCACGTGCAGAGGCTGACTAGTGACTAGTGGAAAAGCGGCGGCTGAGGGGTCCCTAGCCACTAGTGGTGCCAGTTTCAGAAAATATTTGTTCAATGTCCGACCGATGTCCAAGACCATGGTCAGCTGTCCGTTCGAAACTGTCCGAAGATCAAATTGTTTTGTCAGAAATTTGTCCGAATGCAGAACAAATGTATGATACGGAATGTGAAATATCCAGTGTATCATTCCCAATAAATACAAAAATATAGACATTTGTGTTAAATAACGCAACAGTTGGGATATTCGAAAGCCACAGTCATCAAATATCTATTTACATACAGAACAATAGGTATTTATTGATAAAAAGTAACTAAGTTATTTTTACAACAAGGCTTCCTTGGGCATTGGATGTCCGAAGAATGTCCAAAGAAATAGGCTTTTGTCCGTCCGAAACCAAATCGGTGTTCGGACAAATTCAGATTTCCGAAAAAGTTTGNAAACCAAATCGGTGTTCGGACAAATTCGGATTTCCGAAAAAGTTTGCACCGATTGGCACCACTAATAGTTTCACAGTCTTTCCATAATGATTGTCATGACCTTTCCTAGTTCTAAATATTTATTTGTCTCAGCCAGCTCAGTTTAGGTCAAACAGCCCCCCTTGTCATATAGTATTGGCGCCATATAGCCTAGTAGCTGCGGCGCCCTTAAACTAAAAATCGACATTTTCATCATCAGGCCAGTAAAAAGAAGTAGAGCTGCTGGACTGAGAAAGTCTCGTTAATGCATAACTGCAGTTCTACAATGGCATTGCAATTGCCAGTATTTTACTTAAAATGGTTCAACAAAAAAGAAATATTCCCTTCCTTCACAAACAATTTTATGAATAAAAAGCAATAGGCAGTTTTAGTTTTTGCCACTTTTTGCCGGTTTAAACCTGTTTAAACCGGCAAGTGGAAAAAGCCCGTTTTTGCCGGCGAAAAGTCCAACCTGATATATATATCATATATATATATATATATATATATATATAATATATATATATATATATAGTATATATATATATATCATATATTGCTATGTGAACAAGGTCTGGAATTTTATTCCAATGGATTCCTTACAAAATAAGGAATTAATACCTCACCAAGTGAAGTTGCGAAAAATCCCCCAGTGGAGAAACTCAGGTGATTTTAAGTGAATAAAGACCTGTCATTCATATTCACCGAACTTCTACTTATTCTCGATCGAGGATGCGTCGATTAGGTTTTCTAAAGATACTGTTTGTTTTCCGACACTTAAGAATCAGACGAAATTCACGTTAAAAATATACTCATCGCAGGCTTAGAGGTTAGCAATGCTTTACATTTGGCTGGATATATAAGGGACTTTGAAAAGTCCACTTTTTGCATACTTTTTCGTTATGTGCTAATACCAAGGCACCGACATCACATTTAGTCATTGAATCAACATCAGTTCTATGACAATGAAATCAGATTCAGATTCAGATTCAGATGTATTTCGCAGAAGGTCCACATGATACGAGGCTTTTCACCTTTGCACGTCGGACAAATAAAAAAAAACTATGACAAATAACCCAACACTTAGAAAATAAAAATAACATAAAAAAAAAATACAATGCACACATACAAAACACCGTATAATCATATGTGTACACCGTATAATCATATGTGTACAGTGTACACTACGCTCCTCGCCGGACTTAGAAACGGCATAGGATATGATTATTTGTCAGGATCACCGGCAGATCAGCTGTGTTAGGCTTGCATGAGGATGTAGCCATCCCTGGCTTTCTGACCCACCACGTCCTCAGCGGCTACAGTGACCTGCTAGACAGGCCCCCAGTCAAGGTCATTGGCAGCATCACGCTCTGGTGACGTCATCCGAGCGTGAAGTTTTAGTTGTTTCTCTTCCACTAATTGCTAACCCTATGAGGTTACAGGAATTTCGGGCAAAATTCAAACTCGATTAAAGGCAACACTGCCAACCTTAACCCGCGCACTGCAGGGGTTTGCGCCGAACACAAACTGCAGGGGGTTGATTTCCGCCCCCCGTTGAGATTTCTCCAAAACTACGAAACGTAGCGACAAGCGGAAAACGGCATTGGATAGCTTAGGAGCTCTTATCGGAAAGTTATTTCAGTCTTTTCTTGGATCAGGTCAAAATTGAGGTCCATCAGTGGTCACCAAAGGGTAAGATTTTCCGGTTTTAGGACTCTTAGGACTCTTTTTTCCGAAACCCCCGATTTATCTCGGAAACTATGATAGCTAGGAGGCAAACGATAGAGAGGCAATCGATAGCTATTGACATTTGCACTCGCCACCATAGGTCCTCAAAATTGAGCTCAGATCAATAGTTAGGCTCCAGAGTCATGAAAGGTCAAAAATACTTGTTTTTAGCAAAACAGTTTTTCGTGAATAGCATGTCACGCTAAGAAGAGAGGGAAAACATTTTGACGCCAGTGTGTGTCTCATTATGCGCTTGAACATATTACGGTGAGACCTGTTAAGGTATTTTCAAAATTGACCTCAGGTCAAGGTCAATTTGTGACCCGGGCTAGGTCATGTTGCATATGGGGCAACGCAGGCCAGCGAGACGAACACATTTGGTCGGTAACTAATCGTCTTTTTCTTCTTTTTTTTCTTTTTTTTCTTCCAATAGTTTTTATTTAAAAGCAAATCATTGCTGATGACCTCAGATGGACCTCAGATACCTTGTTAGAAATCACTAAAGCTACAATTGCACCTTGATCATTTAGAAATGAGCTTAAATAGCATGATTCTGAGAAGGGGAAATTGAGGGGGGGGGCCTGATCCAATGGCATATTTTATGACAAGGGAAGCATTGGTTTTTCCCATTGCACTATAATGGGGAGGTCAGGAATGATTGACCTGACCTCATTGGTCACTCGATACGAAAAATCCGAAATTTACGAATTGATAGGTACTGATTATTCTTATGAAATCTTGCAAGTTTCAAACTTTCAGAAAAAGACTGTGGCTTTGGCACGAACGCAAAACATTTTTTGAAGGTGAGGTTCACTTGGACATGGACCTGTGACTCTGACCTTGAGATGACCTCAAGTCAAAACTTTTCCAAAGTGTGTGTTAATTTTGATGCCCAAACAGGATGTACAAAATTTGCGGCGCTGCGGCGCCCGCCGTTATTTGCGCGACTCTGAAAAAACCTGAGGGGTGGGGGCGGAAATCACCCCCCCCTGCAGTGCCGCGGGTAAAGGAATGTTTCACATTAACATAAGATTTGAGTCTGAGATTGGCAGTGGTTGCGATTTTCAATTGAAATTAAGTATTGTGATAGCTAAAACACCCGCAAGAGGTCTATCGAAAGTAAATTTGAGTTTGGTGTTTTACATCTGAAAAAAAAATAAGGCCCTAGTGGACTTGGGCGTAGCCTCTTAAAGCCGAGTGTCGTGCATCCCTTTATTATCAAATGTTGATGAAAGTAGACTTGTTTCTACATTTGGCCTATACGATTAGCCATTACACTTAGTCTATATATTGCAGCGTTGAAGTTTTTTCTTATTCCAAAAATTCGTATCATAAAAATACGTCTTCAGCCCAAATACTAAAACTCAGTTTTTCGATGAAATTGAGCACTGTTTGCTGGGAAACCAAATCGTCAGAATCGTGTTCGGCAGCAATGTACTTCATAATTTGCAACCAACAAGCGGCGACATTGGACAACTTTCAGAGAAGTGAAACATTCTCCCTTTAACATTAGACTTTGAGTTGAGACTGCCATTTGGCTGCTTTGCATGTGCAATTATGTCATGTAAAGGTTAAAAACAACCACTGAGCGTTCGAATCACAGAGAAATTCAGAGTTTGATTTTGACATCTGTAAACATTCCTAGTCCCAATGTATTTGTTATTGGGACCCTGATTCGGATGTCTCGTCTATGTAATTGATTCGGTGTCGACCTAGTTTACGTTTTGGCAATACATTTAGGCATACACTAGTCACATACTTATGGCTGCGTTGAAGGTTTTGTTTGTTCCCAAAAATTCCTTCATATGACGTCACAGCAAATTATTAAAATCGCATTTTTCATGAAATTGAGGCAATGTGTTGGTGAGAAACAAATGTCATAGTTCGTGGTTCAGCAGCAATGTACTTCATATTTTGCACCACAAACGGCGTACATTTGATAACTTTTTGGAAGGTGGCAGTGTCCCTTTAAACGATGAATTAGAGGTGAAACGAAAAAAAGTAAGCAAGCCATACGAAAGCTACATCCCTTGTCTATCGATACCAGGGTCCACTTTTCCTTTGGTTTGCATGGAAACACGTGAAATATTGTCTTACGTAAAAGGGTATTTCCCTAAAACGCGTACTCACGGTGAGTTGATTTCCGCCCCCCCCTCTCATTGAGGTTTTTAATGAATAGCAGAAAAACGACAGCACGTAGCGTCACCAAATTTGGCAAAGCTGTTAAGAAGTTGATTACACACATACTGTGGAAATCTTGACCTCGGGTCTTCTCAGGTCAGGTCACCAGGTCAAGTCAGGTGACCCCAATTCCAAACATGTTTGCGGTCGTGCCACAGCCAAAATTATAAATGAAACAGTTAAAAACTCCCAGTAGATTATCCGGTGATGAGTACCTACAATGTGCATATCTCGAATTTTTTGTATCGGTAACCTAAGGTCAGGTAGGTTTCGTGACCTCCCCATTATAAGTCAATGGGCGAAAATTAAAGCACGCATAAATTCGTAGGAAATAGCTGAATTTGACTAGTATTCACCGGAATCACCACTCCTGTGCCAAATGCAAGGCCCTATGTTCACCTTTCTGTCTATTCTTGGACTCTACAAGAGTGAAACTCCGGTGACCCCAAGGTCAAGTATGTTTTTTTTTCTGCAATAACTCTTTACCAAATCAAGATAGAGCGATGTAGTTTTCACCATTGTATTGGGCTTGTCGATAAAAATGAGCTCGTATAAAATTTGACCTTCACCTGACCTCAGGCTGGGTCAATTTTTTGATATAACTCAACTTGTTCACAAATTATATTTTATATTGCGTCTTGACGAGAAAAACGCAATGGTCAAATCGGTTTTGCTGTATCGTGGATATATCAGGTTATTTTGAAGCCGATTCGGCGAATTTTAGAACGTTTAAAATTCAGTGGCTTCTGCTGAGTAATGCATGATATGACGTCATTTGAAGCAAAAAAGCCGTTCTGGTAATTCTGATGTCTAAATTTATCACAATTATTATTAACAATTATTATATCAATGTATTTGGCTTAGACATATGTAAACCAAATTCACTCTTAAAATAATAACTTAAAGCATTACTAAAATGTTTAATATGACGTCATGAAGAAAAAAAAATACAGTAAGTTAATATACTGCCTTCTTCAAAAGCGCCAGATATGCCGATCTAGAGCTGCTGCCATCTGACTGTACCCTGTTTATATATACCCTGTGCTAGACCGCCCTCTCGGTGGACTGGGTGCTGGAAGCAAATTTTGGCACGTCAGGGGCGTGACCAGGATGTCCTGCAGCTGGTCTTAGGACAGACCTGTCCAAGGCCGTATATACCAGGTAGAATCATCCCAGTGCGCAGGTTGCCAAATGACGTCACCGGGGGGTCACCTTCAGCTGAGAGACCGCCACAAGCATAGTGAAGTACGGCCCCGGTACACAAATATAAAATGTCTCGTTGAGATGTTTGAACGATTATGCAATAAAACATACCAGTTTTTTGTATTCTAAATGAATGTAAGTAAACATAAAATACCATTTCAGTAATATTTTCACTATTAAAGCCGTTATAATTTACTGACAAATGAAACCGTGTCAATACGACT
>VOPJ01007882.1:0-66981 GCA_014673585.1 Semibalanus balanoides
AAATAAAAATCGTGCTATTTTTATCAACACAGACATTATCTTAAAGTGTCGGACAGTTTGATGTTAGGAAATGAGAGGGCACATCAATACACACGTAGATGTTGTCATGCGATCTGCAAATAAATTTCTTAGATATATTCTATGCTAATGTGTCAAACCTACAGAACATTTCGAATTAATAGAATGTATAAGGGAACAATTCGGTGTGGACGAACTGACAGACTTTCTTTAAATAATAAGTTAGATTCGAACCCGGAACCGATGAATTCCGAGTCAAACACCTATCTTACTGAAATGCCAGGCCCTGTCTCTGTCCCCGACTGGAATCTGCCTCAGACCCAGGTGTCAGTCTATGTGGGGACCGTGTTCTGCTCATCTCTACGTGCCGTCTCCCGGTCCACTATTCCCAGCCTGAGTGAGAGGTCCACTATTCCCAGCCAGAGTGCGAGGTCCACTATTCCCAGCCAGAGCAGAGAGACAGTGTGCGATGTATGCCAAGGCCGGCCAGTGTTGTCGCCAGCCAACACGGAACAGCACACCGCGAACCCGGCCATGTCCGCGTCGGGAACCGGCTATATCGGGCCTCTCAGTGTCGTACTTCTTAATACGTACGTCTTCGCACGTCTCCGCACATCTTCGTACGAGTATCATAATACCAGTAAAGCGCCGTAGTTGGCGATGAACGAGCGAGCGCAAGGAAATGTACGGTGAATTTCAACTCATCGGGCAAGTAGTTTATGAGATGCAAAAAAAGGTGCGCACGTGCAGAGGCACCTACCCCGACTTGTGGAAAAGTGGCGGCTGAGAGGTCCCTAACCACACACCAAATTTGAAGACAAACGGCTCAGCCGTTCCTGAAATATATAATAAGGGTGTGCACGTGCACACGTGCAGAGCCACCCCCACCCCTGACTTGTGGAAAGGCGGCGGCTGAGTGGTCCCTGCCGCGTGCGCACTTGCAGACACACTATCCTTGACTTGTGGAAAAGCGGCGGCTGAGGGGTCCCTAACCACACACCAAATTGGAACAAATCGGTTTCGCCGTTCCTGAGATATAGAATAGGGGTGTGCACGTGCGCACGTGCAGAATCGCCCCACCCCTGAGTAGTGGAAAAGCGGTGGCTGAGAGGTCCTTATCCACACACCAAATTCGAACATAATCAGTCCAGCCGTTGCGGAGTTTTTGCGACAAAACACCTGGGGCATTCCATGACAGATCGACCAAAATAATATCGAAATAATACCCTATGTCTCAGATTTCAATAAAACTGTATCCAAGGGATTATCTGACCCATAGGGGTTATCTAGCAGCTAGATATCCAAGGGGAAATCTAGCTGGGACATTTTCAGCCTCGTCCGTCAAACGGTTTTTGAGTTATAGCCTCAGGCATTATTTGATTTTGCTCAAACGTTTAATTTTCAGCGGGCGATATTTCCCATTTAAATTATAGGAATCATATAAACCTATATATCATAAGAATCATCATAAACCATAGATTAAGGTGATATAACATTTTTTGAAAATTCCTAAACAATTGAATTTTCAAACGCATTTTTAAGTAAAATCACGTTTTTTATAATGTGGCCACTAAAAATTAATGCGTTTTTCCTTGCCAGCATTGACTTCAACATATAAGCCTTCGATAGTAAAAATATTAGAGATAAACTTTTTCTTTAAATATTTTATTTATATTTTTGAATTTGGAACAATAATGATAACAAGCACGTATTTAATAATAACTTTGCACGCAAGTGTGTTAGAGAGCTGAACTTAACAGTATTATATTTGCCTCGTCAAGCTGCATTTGATGATACATAACATGACCCCTGCAGGTCGCTCCTTAACTTCAAGGTCACGTGACTTGAGGTCGCCCGGTGCAGCCAATGTCAGATCGACCAAACATAACACTCTATTTCTCATCGTTCGATACAAATATGCTTCGGGGGTTATCCGGGCCGTAGATTCACGCTGTTATATTTTTTGCCACGTCTGTTGAACGGTTTTCTAGTTATAGCCTTAGGCATCTTTTCGATGCGGCGCAAACCTCGATTTTTCAGTGTGCGAAATCTTCCATCTAAATAATATGAGTCATATAAACTATATATCATAACAATCATCATAACCTATAGATAAATGTGAGGTAACATTTTTGAAAAATTCAACATTTTGAAATTTAAGAAACGCGATTTTAAGTAAGGTCATGTTTTTGTGATCTTGAGGTCAAGGAGCAGCCTGCCAGGGGTCATGCTATGCATCATTTAATACATCTCGACGAGGCAAATATAGTGCTATTTAGTTACGCTCTCTAGCGTGCAAAGTTATTATCAAATACGTGCTGGTGACCATTATTTTTCCAAATTCAAAAATACATATATATATATATATATATATATATAATATTTATAGAAAAAGTCTATCTCCAATATTTTAACTATCGAAGGCTTATATATTGAAGTCAATACTGGCAAGAAAAAACATAATTTTTAGTGGCCACATTATAAAAAACTTTTTTTTTTTCTAAAATCGCGTTTTAAAATTTAAAAACTTTGGAATTTTCCAAAACAATATTTTATCACATAAGTCTATGGTTTATTATGAGTCTTATGATAAATTGGTTTAAATGCTCCTACAATTTATATGGGAGATATCGCTCGCTAAAAATGAAAGGTTTGAGCAAAATCGAATAATGCCTGAGGCTATAACTCAAAAACCGTTTGATGGATGGTGCTGAAAATTTCACAGCGTGAATCTACGGCCCAGATAACCCTCTAAACGCAGTTTAATCAAAATCTGAGGTGTAGGGTGTTATGGCTTGGTCGATCGTCCCACCTTTTAACGCCCCTCACGCGGCACACGTCACAGGCAGCGGTTGCCAGTACCGACCCACATGAGTCGGAACTGGTAAAAAAAAATCGGATGGGGCTACTCAGCAAAAAAAAAACACATTTGTCAATCGGACGTGCCGTTGCAAAGATATGAGCTTTTCAAAAGCGTCGCCTCGTGTCGGGTCGGGTTGGGCCGCTCATAATCAGATTTTTCCATATGCCACGTAGACGAGCGAGGGCTTCGCGCTCGCTCGTAATAAACTCGCACACGAAACGTCACACAAAACGTCGCGAGCGTATCATTGCTTATGCTTATGGCGGCCTACTACTTTCCGGAAGTTAAAGCACAAGACCACTCAAAGTCAAGGCCCAATCGTGAAATGAGAGGATAGGGGAAGAGAGTGGAGGATAGCAAATGAGAGGTGATGAGAGTAGATGAGATGAGACGAGAGTAGGAGAGGAGAGGAGGAAAATAAACGAGAGAAGAAGGAAGGAGAGAAGAGGAGGCGCATCATAAGCCAACTGAACTTAAAATTTACAACATAACTCCCTACAAACGTAATGTCGCATTAACCTGTGCCACCCATCTCTATCTGTAGCGCAATCTACGTTGGTATTGAAGTCCTTTGTTAGCTAATAGTTCGTTACTTTGATCGGCTCTTGATATGAGCGTGTTGTCCAGCTCCGTTCGTAAATATACCACTGGTGCATCCATCGAACAGCAAACAGTAGGTACAGATGTTAGGTGTTTGAAGAGGGCCCTCAAAGGACATTGCCATTGGCGGATCCAAAACGGTGAATGTGAGGAGGGGGGCAAATTAAAAAAGTTTCACAAAAGTATGAAAACTCATCGGATTTCGCTTGCTTATGCATTGATAGCTGATTTAAAAAACAAACTTTCCTATGTAAAAAATTGCTTCGATTTTCTGCTATATCAGGAAATGTGTCAATTTTCCTCCGATTTCAGGCGTTTGGGGAAGGGGCATGGCCGCTTTGCCCCCCTGTATCCGCTAGTGGACGTGTGTTTTACAATGAAAAAGGCGTAAACTTTTCTTGGTAGAAAATATGTAGAAGAGACGGTTATTCAGCAAAAGTGCCTTGGCAACTGGAAAGAGTTCAATGTGCTCTCGCTCCTGAAAAAGGCAATGTCCAAAGTGTTGGGCATCGTTTTGATGACGCATAAACCATTCATCTTGGCATACGAGGGTTAGGTATTTGTTTTCTTGTTCGCCCACCAGATGACAAATAGGTTGACGCAATGAGGTATTATGTTTACACATCTGTGAGTTATGCAGGACAAATATGAATACAATGATGACGGTAAATATACATAGCTTTCGGTATCAAATACCTTGTTCACTGTTGCTGAGTGAAGGAATGTTTACACCCAATCACTGTGAATAAGCTATAAGATACCGAAAGCTTTGTGAATATATGTTGAATTACCGTCGTCATTTCACTCATTTCTCGAGCCACAGGTTGACGGCACGACTAAAAAATGCGCAGGCAACCTCGCTGCTTTGGCACAAGGAACCAATTGGAGCCAACATACCGAGCCAGACGAACTCAGACAACAGAACACCAACCGAGCAGTGATACAGATCAAACTGGCGGCGGCGGCGGAGCGCCCCTCGGACCAACTGGTGGGCCAACTGCTCTGGTCTGGCCGCCGAGAGCGTTCCACCGAGGTCAGTGGGTCAGTGCACTGACCCAGGCCATCACAACAAACACCCTGAGGGCGGCAGGTGCCACGTCAACAGACAGCCTACCTAAGCAGCCCCCCTCCCTCCCTCCCCTACCACGTGCCTGCCCTGAGGGCGGCAGGTACCACGTCAACAGACAGCCTGCCTAAGCAGCCCCCCTCCCCTAAAACACCGCGCGGCGCCCGCCGACCAGTCCAGTTCTCCGAGATCTAACCCGGCTATTTTACGCCAGCCTAGTTCCCAGATGACCTCCAGGCTCGTTTTCTGCTACGTCAATCTGTTCCGGCCATCTGCGAGCCGTTGCCGCAGTGTTCGCCGGAGCCTGAGCACGGCGTAATCACGCCCCGGGACCGTGCTCGAGCCGTGCACGGTCCGTACCCAGAGCCCCCCGGCCCGGTCCCGCCCGGCCCGGTCACACGGCAAGTGACCTTTGAGCCCCGAGGCGGCAGACCACCCGCCCACCACACGGCCAGCCAGATGCGTGTTGCATAAGTGTAGGTTTGTGTGAGGGTGACTGTGGTGCAGGCACGGCGACCTCACGGCCGTAGTCACGGCCCCCCCCCCTTCCTTCCTCCTCCGGGTCCAAAGTCCGCCAGCAGTCGCCTTACAAGACATCAGTGAAACGTGGACGGCGTTGTGAACTGGCTCACGTCAGCACTGATTGATATACCTGTAAGACGCCTAAAATGGGAAATTACATATTTACATTTTAATTGGTTTAACAACATCTCAGGCGTCGTTAACCCGCCATTGGCTGGGGGGCGAAAAACGCTCCCCCCCCCAGGGATTTTCGCAATAGCTCACAAACGAACAGCATGCTATCAACGAGACACTATGGGTACCTTATCCCAAATCAATTTGACGTCTTCAGTGCAAAATGTACAATTTCGTCACATTGTTTCGAGTTATATCAAATTTAGTGACGTCACCTTACACACCACTTTGTGATTCTCGGGGTTATTGGTTCATGCAATTGAAGCTGCAATCATTTAAATATAGAGGTAGTGGAATGAAAATTAAAAAAGGACACTTAACTATGGGAACAGCGTTGATTTAAATATTAAAGGGTGCGATAACGATAACGAAAGCTCGTTTAGCATCACAACTAGTTTATTGATGGCAAGCAGATGCATTGAAGAAAAAATCGTTGGCGGACCATTCAAAGCCGTATAATGAAATTTGTCTGGCCGTGGACGTTCCGCCGAAGGTGAGCTAAAGCGCCACCGTCGTCATGTCAGTAGAGAACGGAGGCTTTAAGTTACCTGATGTTATTTACCATACAAACCGCAAATAGGATCGCATGGATAGCGAAGATTAAATACGGTTACAGGATACTGCGTTTTGTTAAAAGTACTTTAAAAACGATTCGGATTCGTATTGTTAATTTTGGTCAAAATTGAAATTGGGTGAGCAGTGGGTCGCTCCATAGGACCATTCCTGAATTTTATCAGGAAATGATGACTTGGTGAATGACTGGTTTAAGGCATTAGACCATAGATAAAAGAGCCTGAGAGTGCGTCAGGGCAATTAGGCAACAAACCAATATGGCAAATATCTTTGTACCAAAGTGCAAGGGAGAGCCTGTCATGTAAAAAGGATATTGAGAAGCAGGTTAGCATTAATGATGATTTTGTGGAAAAACGAGGAAAACATCTTGACGTATCAGGGATTTTTGTTGGAACAGAATGTAGGTATACGCATAAATGCCATTGGTATATCTCGGCTGGTGTAGGGCGAGACCAGGCAAGTGGAAAAAAAGGATCTGAATAGCATGAGCGTTGGCGGCAGCAGAACGGTATCAAATGCCAACGACTGGTTTCAAAAAAGAACAAAGAGGTGACATTTACTGAGGTTAAAACCAAGTTTCTTTTATTGCCTTTTAGTCCCGTGACTCGATTCCGACTGCGCAGATACGATGGAAATCAGAGGGTTGTTGATTTCGGTGCTTGGATTGGAGCAAAGTTTATGAGAGATCGTTTAGATAAACAACATCGACCAAGCTTCAAAGCCTGCAGATATAAATAAAATCCACAGGTTTTCCCAACTAGAAGATGGCGATGTGTTCGCGACTGTTGTGAATGATCCCTTTTGCGATAGTTGTGGTGAAGTTGAGTCCAGTTGAACATTTACTGTCTACTACTGCGAACAAGTGAAAGTGTTTTGGGGAGAGTTAGAGATCGCATTAAACACAAAATTATCAGTTGCGGATCAAGTAGAATTCGCATGTCGGGAGATACTCTTTGGCTCCCAAAGATATTCAAAGGTGATTAACTTTATTATTTTGTTAGCTAAACACTTAAACAGTTTATAGCTAACCAACACTACCAAGATGCAGCGATTTTGTTTAAAGCATATTTGCCAATGTTGACAAGGAGCTTTGACATTGGAAAAATTGATAGCTCGCAGTGTGTAGCAGAAAAAATACAAATTTCGAGATAGGTTGTCACGTTTATCCACGGTACGAACCAATGTCGATCGTTGCACCATGCGGTAATAGCTAAGCACGGAGACAAGGTGACATGGTGAACGGGCGCTGATATTGTAAGCGCTGTTAGGGTAAAGGGTTCATGGTAGCGTTTTGATAGTGTGTTAAACCTGTTAAGTGTGTTGTGATGATTTGTTGAATGATGTGCAATAAAAGGTATAAAATAAAATAAAAACTTTGGCGCAAATATCAGCTAAGCTCTAACAGGCTGTAAATAGACGATTCCTTAAGCAAAATGCAATTAAAAAACGTCAAAGATAGCAAATTGCAAGGGTTAAGAAAATGGCTATTTCGGATTTTTTTTACCCCCATGAAAAAAAAAAAATGCCCACAAAATCACAATTTTTTGAAGAAAAAAAAACGGAAGACATGTAAGATAACCACATATGTACTTACCCAAAACCGAATGTCAAAGCCATATCTTCTATTTTTGAATCACTGATTGCTTCCTAAGTATGATTACCTCATGACGTCACTTTTTGAAAGTACGTTTTGGAGGCTTTATCGACCAAGTACATAAAAATAAATGGTACCACTGTGTTGCTGAGACAAAACTGAATTATTTAAATGCATGTTTAATTTATATTTATATATTTCTAAATTTGACCTCTTATGACCTGACCTTGACTTTATATCGGGTCAGATCTGAAAATGACTGCTAAAATCGAGTTATTTGTGTAAGATAACCCATAAAACATATATCGCATGATCTCTTGCAAATAGTGACCTGATTTGACCTGACCTTGACCTTTGCTTTCAATTTCACTTTTGCTTATTTGAGAGATGCACTATACATTTTAGAGCACTTTGTGCGATTTTCGTCTCAATATACGGCTTTGGATGGGAAGTATGGCTCAAAAACTAAAATAACTACCATTGACCTTTGAACCTGGACTGATGAACGCTGACATATATGAATTTTTTATGAAATTTCGAGTACGCTGAAGATTATCTCGGTGAGAGCTTCGATTGCCGTCTTGCGCGTCTCGCTGCGATTATTGGTTCGGGAGATAACGAGGGGGCGTTTTTCGCCCCCCCCCCCAGCCAAAGGCGTTCGGCTGAGACCCCAGCCAATGCCGGGTTAAGATATACAAATGATGTAATTTTAATTTAAGGATTCAATACAATTATTCACTAATTGAAAGATGAAAGTTTGGAAAATATTAAAGGGAGTGTGCCTACTCACATCGGTTATGTGTGGAGTTGTTGACACTGGTCAATAGAACATATTTTTCGGAATCTATATCCATTACTTCATTTCTCTCCGCTCGCACTTCGCGCTCGCACTTCGCGCTCGCACGTAATAAAGAAAATGTTTTCGCAACAGGGGACACATGGGACTCGCTGAGTCGTTACCCTTGTTTGCCTTCTGATGACGGAGTTTTTGTTTGGTTACGGAACGTGCGGAAGCATCGCCTGTTCCACGCTTCTCTCAAATAAATGGAACTTTGGTATTTGTTGGAAATCATCCAACAAATACAAAGGTGCCTTCGCTGCATGTTTTGTTCGGCCATCTTATTCAGACATCCAGCGATGCAGCACATCCTGGGATGCAGAGACAAAACAAAAAGTGAGGGCCAGTGTAACTTTCATCTCGTCTTGAGAGACACCAACACCATATTTTTTCAGATTTGGGCTATTCTCAACTAGGCGAACCTTTTACCATCAAATTCAACACTTTCCCTCGTCAAGCACACATAATTTAGCAAACACAAAAATCCGAAAAGTGAGGGGCCACGAACCTCCTGTTCCTACGCCTATGTGTACAAGGCATAAGCCCCAGTGTTCGGTCGACAACAGCGACGGCGGCCAGCGTTTATTATAAGATGACCAGCTGCCGTAGTACGGCCACCTGACCTTTGCTCCGTCCCGGGCGCCGCCCCCGCCCGAGTACAACAGGCGGCCAGCTGACCAGAGGGTCACACGTGACGGAGCGCTGTCAGAGCACAAAACAGCCCCCCACCACACACCACACACACAGACACACACACACAGACCGGTCACAGCTCAGAAATCTGACGTAACGGCCGCCGGAGACAGCGTCAGCGTCAGACCTGACACGGAGACAGCAGAGGCGGTAACCGGCCAGCTAAGGCGGAGACCGGCCAACCGACTATCTCTGCAGCCGGAGACCTGACACGGACACGGAGACAGCAGAGGCGAAGACCGGCCAGCTAAGGCGGAGACCGGCCAGCTAAGGCGCAGACCGGCCAACCGACTATCTCTGCAGCAGCTGCCGCATCGCAGCGCCGGATTATATAAGCGCTGTTTGCTACACAACAGGGAAGAGGAAAGTCGGTGTGGTGAAAATTAGAGCTAGCCTTTCACCAGTCACATATTGCTGGTTTATGGGCCCTCATTTGACAGCTTTACCTCCATGGCATAGTTTCCATCAACTAAAAAACGTTGAAAGCTATGAAGTTCAAAGTTGGCAGACCTGTACTCGTATAAACTGAACCCGCGAGTCACTGGGGGGGGGGGGGTATTGTTGCCCCCTAAGGGATATTTATAATATCTCAAGAACTAATGCAGCTTTCGACATCAAACTTCACTTAACATAAATTAAATCTAACTTACTATTTAAAGAAAGTCTGACTGTCTGTTCGTCAACACATTTTTTCCTTATGCATTTTATTAATTCGAAATGATATGTAGGCTTGACACATTAGCATAAAATATTATTTAACAAATTAACTTTGCAGATAGAATGACAACATCTACGTGTGTATTTATGTGCCCCTTCATTTCCAAACATCAAACTGTCCTACACGTTAAGATAATGTATGCGTTTATAAAAATAACACGATTTGTATTTTTCCGTACGATACGCCATCTGTTAACGGAGCTTTAACTACAAGTACGTCGAACAACGAGCGAATATGAGATGGCGCTGGTAGGTGGCGCAGCCAGCACATATGATAGGTAGCGCTAAAGTCTTTCGACGGGAAATGTAAAAGAAAATGTAGTCTGTATACATAGATCGTCCAGCGCAGCGGACGGTTTAGCACTAGCAACAGCTAATGAACAGTAGATACTACCTTCTGTCTCAAAATTTGCATTTATTGCAACATGGAATTTTCGAAAATTGTAAAAGTTAAAATCATACTTTTCATATTATTTTCTTAAGTTTGTGATCAATGTAAAAACGAATATATGTGGTAGACATTTGAGTTGTAAATATGTGTAGCGAGTTTCAAGTCAATATCGTAAATGGTTATTGACTGATGACCTTTCAAAAAAAAAAAAAATGTTGGTCCACAAGCACGTAGTGTCAGAGCTAACATGCATGATACGATCTTGATTACGTCAATAACGGGCATGAAAAGTAACAACAGGTCGAGACTGTGTTATAAGTATAGGCCGGTTCGCAACGGGAGCAGAACGCAAGAGCGGAGAGGGAGTGGAGCGGAATGTGAAAAGATTAAAAACAAAACACTAGATTCGTCCGACGGTCCACCATCTGACAACAGCGGGCATAAGGCATAATCTGACAACAGCGGGAAGGAACGCTCATTTTTTTCAACGGTGGCTTCGATTTCCGGAACGCACTGATTTTCGACTTAAACCGTTTGTAATACATACCTACTTCTATTTAGCGGAATATGTTTTTGACATCAACGTCGTTTTCGAAAATAGCATAACGGGAAATATCAAACTCTAGCGAGCTGAGCAGTTCACACGCGACAGTCGGGTCCCATCAAGCAACACCACGATAGGAGAGCCAGAGGCGAACGTCAGGTCGCCCTGTAGCTCCGCCCTTGACTCCACCCATCACTCGCAACTGACCAGCCACGGGTCGGACAACGCCAGTTCTAGGGTCAGTCCGGGCGGAGCTAAGCTCTGACGTCAGAGCATAGCTCTGACGTCAGAGCATAGCTCTTCCCTCTTCCGTGGATACGTTCACGCTCCGCTCACACTCCGCTCACGCTCCGTTCACGCTCCGCTCACGCTCCGCTCACGCTCCGTTCACGCTCAGTTCCAAAAAATACACTGAATATATCTTTCCAAGGCCAGCCGTTCCCACCGAGCGGAACGGGTCTCTGTCGCACCGTCGCGTCCTGGGTCACACCGCGAGCGTGAGAAACAGTAGCGGAGACAGTCCGGCGGTTCAACTCACAGTGCTTTTCCCCTATTTCGGCTCCGCTCCGTTCACGTTCCGTTCACGTTTCCGTTCCATGTTCCGTTCACGTTCCGTTCACGTTCCGTTCACGTTCCGTTCACGTTCCGTTCACGTTCCGTTCCGCCCGTTCCCGCTCCCGGTGAGAGTCGGCCTTCAGGCTGCATACCTGCATTTCAGTCGTATAAATCAGTGCCCTAAACTTATACATACGATTGTAAAAAATGGTGACCTTGACCATGACCTATGACACAATATTGAGGATTTGGTTGTATATACGAAGTTAAAGTGTGTTTTTCATGCTCAGGATGACAATTTAGGTAAGAAACATGCATCGCAAAGCATACTGAACCATAAACTGACCTCTTGACCTGAGATGACCTCATTTAACACAATGCACGGGGATGGTGACATGTGTAGCTTCCGATGTTTGCTACATGTATTCAAGCATCCTATATATTGCACGCCTCTCTAACTCCATAGTTATGGCAAAGCCGTGCGTTATCAGAAACGTGATCGAGTCGAGGTTGCTAATACTAATTGTCCATAGTAATAATCGTCTATGGTGACGATTTCCTTGAACTAAGAGGTCATTAACTAACCAAGACCTAAACATCGATATATGGTCAGATAGCTAATTCAACGACCAACAACCTGACGCTAACCAAATCTTTTTCTTTTCATAACTTTAATAATGATGACGGTCTGAGCAAAATTGTTATTTTTGGACTTGGTCGATTTTAGGTCTTTCACTTGACCTGAAAGGTCACCCGTTGACCTGAAACCAAAAAATGATATACCATCAGATTCCTCACGTGACAGGCAACATGCTGTTTTCGGAGATAAATGAAGTAATGGATATAGATTCCGAAAAATATGTTCTATTGACCAGTGTCAACAACTCCACACATGGAAGTAGGGCGAAGGTGAAAAACTCTCCCGTATGGCGAGGGTTAACTCTGTTTGGGGTCGTTTTTAACTTACCGTTTTCGGGAGACGTTTAACAAGAATATATTGGGCGTTGTTTCTGATTGAATATCTACTGATAATTATTAACTGTTGAATCTGGTTAAGAAATCTCTAGGTGAAAGCATTTGTCTTACATAACTTCAACATAAGTCAATTTTCGGAATTTAGCTAATAGCTATGTAACACATGGGCGTGCCCCGGCAACTATGCATGCAGCCTAACGCCTTGACCAGTTCCAGTCACTTCTACGAGCTGAGTACTTCCGCATTTTTCCATTTCCAAACACTGTGCCATAATTCCAAACAACAAGGTAGATTCATATCTAAATAATTCCAGACAATTTCATGTGCATTTACTCAGTCCACGTGCGGTCCCTTTGTAAAGCCTCTTTCCTACAGCCTTCGGTAAGAACTGATCCCATGCACACAACACTGAACACACGACATAATCAGCTGATCTTCCCCAAACCCGGACGGTCGCCGCCACAGAGCCGGCAGCACCAGAGACAACGCGCACGACCACGAGTACACACGAATCCACACCCAAACAAGCCAAACAACAAGCCAAACAAGCCAAGGTCACCCAAACAAGCGAAGGTCATTATCAGGCGCCGACACTGTTGCTGGGCCATCGCGGCCGTGTATAGGACATAGGTGCATCGTATCGGATGCGGGCCGCCTACTGCCTACGGTGCGCGGTGCTTGGGTGTGGGTGTGTTCGTTGGTGTGTGCGTGGGTGTGCGTCACGTGAGTGCAAGTGTGCGTGGGTGAGTGTGTGGGTGTGAGCGTGTGTGCGTGGGTGCGTGCGTGCGCCAGCGTTTTGTGAGTGTGCGGGGCGATTTGGCGCGTAAATGCTCCACTTTAATTGACGGCAAGTTTGTTGAGGCACAGAAGAAAGGATCACAATGCAATAAACATTCCGTCAAGGTGATCGTCAGTTGTTAATAGCATATGCTCCGAATTAAGCCTGTCGTTGGGATGAGATGCACCGGCCAGTGCAGATAAATGCGGCGGGTGGAACATAACCATTCAGCTGGTCAGGTTGACGGGGCCAATGGTAGATCACTAATATCCACCTACCAAAAGCAGGAGGGATGTCCACGTCTGTGTTGCTACCCGTGGAAACAGTGTCGACTTCAAACTAACCGCGGCAGAGAACGGAGAGCAGGAAATGAAGCATCGCCTAACAACCTTAACAATAAGACGCGAGATGAAATGAAGTAAACTGGTGGTTGTAGGGACCAAAAGATACGATTTTTTTTACATTTGAACATAACATTGTATGATTGTATCGGTGTATGTAAAAAATACAACTACATCAAAATCGTCAAGGCTACGCCTCAGCAGTTGTAATTCGAGATGCAAGCACAAATGACCAGGGTGCAAGCGGGCATGTTTGTCCTCTTCCCGAATATAACAATATCACCACCGGTGGCCTAGCATACTCTGCAGTGACAAATCAGTTATTATGTTGTCAGCAGTATCGAGGCTTTCTTTATTTTCGATGGGACACCTTTTAAATTCGATTCCACCAACATCAGCGTTTGTTCAGTCATCCTCTATCAGAAAACTCTACCACGGATTGACGGAAGATTTGTCATATTTTATAGCTCAGCGGAATAAAGTTATACACGCGTCAGTGCACCATTTGGCCGGGCAGCCTTCGAAACGCAACACTCTGCGCCGACGTAAAGGAAGACGCCACACACCACTAGGCACTATACCCAGCCAGACTGCCACACAGCAGAGCATGACCGAGAAGCATCTGGTCCGGCATGTTCACGGTGGAAGGGGCGGGATCTTCAGTACAGCTGGCCAGGTGCCAGCCTCAGCACGACCGCCAAGCCACAAACCGGCATTGTTTGGCCAGGTCAAGATCCACGCCTTAACACAAACCCCGTCTGCAGACTGAGCTGCCCCGACCCCGGCCCCGGCCCCAGACAACCGCCGCTCGCGTTCAGTTTCCAAAATAATACCGGCGTTATGCAAGCCTCCGGCGACGAGATGGATTTACATCAGCCGCCTGTGCGCAGTTCAGATCAGTAGCCAACGCTACGGTGACCGGCTCAGAACAGTGTCGATTACCGAGGACCTGGACAGGCGTCATCAAAGGAGCACCCCGCACAGCCAGACTCAGATGCAGTCCAAGGCTTTTGTCCAGCTTCCAGCGCATCCGGGAGCATCACGGGAGCCCAGCTTACACCTCTAATCAGGGCCGATACTACCCAGTGACTACCTAGGGCCAGCTCTCGTCTTGTGTATAGTGTGCAGTGCGCACTTCTGACCGACACAGCCTGCAGATGTGAGGCCCAAACGGCAGAACACGGGTCCTGCTCCTAAGCCCTCGTCTGACCGCCTGCTGCAGCCGTGCGCAGCTCGTGTCCTCCCGCCGTATCTCAGCCCGCGGCCGGCGGGACCGGTCCGGCGGGGGCGGGGCCAGCGCGCGCTGACGGGCGCGCCTCCACTCGGCCGTCATTCCGCTGGCGTCACCGGGCGGCTGATGACGCCAGATGACGCCCAGTAGGCCCCGCCCCTGCAGGAGCGGCCGCGCCCTGCGCCATCCGGTCAGCCTTTGCTCGCTCTGCATCATGCTTCTCTGATCGACAGACGGCAGAAGGTGAAAACATCGAGACAAACCTGCTGCACGATGACGAAAAATAATGTTGCTGTGAAAAAACAGTAAAACACAAATTAATGATCAAAGGAAGCTTTTAGGAACGGAGCGTCTGGGGTCTGCGGCCACCGTATTCAGCCAGGTGATGGTCACCCTGAGGTCTGCGGTCTGGTGACATCAGTCTACCTCCCCGGCGCCGCCGCCTGGTTAATCCATGGTAACCGGCTCGTCAGTCGGGACACTGGCCCCCGAGCGGGTCAGTCGGGACACTGGCCCCCGAGCGGGTCAGTCGGGACACTAGGCGGCCCCCGAGCAGCCGTCCTGGACCAGACACGAGGAGCTCATACGCAGCGGCGGCTGATTACACCAACTACGCCGCAGACAAGCCGACACTGGTCCTGACCGCAGCGGGACACTCCAGAGGGCAAACGCCATGTAACGATGTGCACCACGCACTGCAGCCCGCGGCTAAATAAAACCGGCTCCGGGCTGACACGGCATATTTTGAGCCTCGCAGGCAAATCGCGTCCCGCGTCTGGGTCGTCTCGCTAACAAATCTCGTCTTGCAGGCAAATTGTGCGGAAAAGTTGATCTACAGTCAACTCAATCGCATGCGAGATGTCTCCGCGAGACCTGCGATTCGGGAGCGAGATCTTGCCGCGATTTCGCAACGAAGCTGTGAGTTGCGAGACGAGACGCCAGCGCGAAGTGTTTCAAGTATTTCAATTGGAGTTGCGAGACGCGATTTGCTTGCGAGAGAGCTTGCGAGTGTTTCCTTCTTTAAACGGAAATATTCACATTTTCCCACAAAAATAGAGTTATTACATAAAATCGACAGACAAGACCAAAATATATTGTAAATTCATCACATTTTCCATAACAGCTTTCATACCGAAAGATATTTCAAGTGAAAGTTGATAAGCATTCCACACTTTTAACGACCGGCACTTGCAACTTGCAAGTACTTTGGTCCTCATCAAACTGCAGTCTTTTCCCGTATTGCTTTTTTACACAACGGAGTGGAAAATATATTTTGTGTTCGGCTTGTTGTGATTATATGCCCGCCGATACTCTAGATCTAATAGCCATTGTATGAAATGGTAGTCAAATTAGCAGTTCACCGATGCGCTTTTACCGCGGCCTAGTTAGTGGTTGCGACCCTCAATTCGTGAGCATTGCTGATTTTTTTTAAACATCAGGTGTTTTGTATAGTTTTGTCTCTGGCTGTATATAACACCATGCTTTATATAATAATGAAATATTATAATTTTCCGAAAACAATTAACCCGCGCCGGGCCGGTGCTCGGCGCCACCTTCCTCGGGCCGGGGGGGAGATGGGCGTTTCGACGCCCCCCCTTTTAGCTCGGCTCCTATGGGACCTAGACATAAACCAAAAACACCATTTGAGAGCTCGTCAAAAGCGATTTCAAAACTATTCAGTGAAAAATTGATCAGGTCAATATTAGGGTCACCAAGAGGTCATCAAAGGTAAAAATTTTCCAGATTTAGGGACTTAGCTCCAGATACCCCAAATTATCTCGGAAACTATGATAAGCCAGAGCAAAAACGAGTAAAGAAGCATTTAGATAGCTGTGAAATTTTCAATCGCACCTTAGTTCCTCAAATTTTCATCTCAGGTAAAATAGTTTGGCTCCAGAGGGTCATCGAAATAAAAAGGTTATTTTTTGCCAAAAATGTTTTCACGAATAACTGTTTACTTAAGTGAGATAGGGAAATTATTGTGATACCATCTCATTTGTCTCGTCAAGGTGCTTCGAATCATGTATATGGTTACCAGGTTAGGTCAACCTATAAATTTGACCTCAGGCCAAGGTCAAGTGGTGACCCAATAAGGTCATTCATGTTGCACATTGGGAGACGCGTCTTGACGAGATAAACACACTNATATTATTCAGTTTCCAGATTTGACCTTAGATGACCTGACCTTGACCTTTTATGAGATAAAGTTGTAAAAATGTCTGCTGCTATCGAATTATACGTGTAAAATAACCCTTAAAACATGTTTCACAAGACTTTCATCGACCTCTTGGTAATAGTGACCTTTTGTGACCTCACCTTTGCATACAATTTCATTTGTAGTTAATGCAGGAGATGCATTACACCTTTGGGAGTGTTATGTGCATTAATAGTATTAATAAAGGGTTTTGAATTGAAAGTATGAACCTTTAACTCAAATAATTCGACTTTAGCATATGACCTGACCGTGACCTGACATTTGACCTAACTTGGAAAAATGTGTGCACGCATTCGATTCATTGGATTGAGAGATTCCGATCGCCGCCTTGTACGTTTCGCTGCAGATATTGGTTCGGAAGATATGAGGGGTAAAATTTACCCCCCTACGCCGCGAGTTCGGCTGGAGACCCCTATGCCGCGCGGGTTTCGTTTATTTGTTTATTTGTTTATTGATAAAGAGCACCAACAGGCATCATACCCAATAATAGGTGCAGTCACGTCATAAGACATGCACAAAGTTTGTCAACATACATATCATTCGACCAGGTTTCGCGAATAAATACATCGTCATATACATAGTCATATAGCCCACGGTCGCACAGCAAATCACGTGTAGGTGCCACATAGAATCGCGAACTTTCGGACGCTGATTTTGAATGAGTATTGTGTTGATGTAAAGAAGTCAGTTGACGTACAGGACCGGAGAAAGGAGTTTGCATGCGTTGGTACGTGACAGAGGAGGCTTCGAAGGACAGTGTTTACCCTGGCAAAAGGTGTGGCCCAGAGAGAAGAGTGCGAGTTGGTCGTGTGGCAAGGGACAACGAATGTTGTTCACGAGATCAGGGGCCCAATCTTACCAAGTGCCGTGAAAAGCGCAAGTACGGCATGCCGTGAATGGAGTGCTCGGAATGCCGCACTTGTTGAACCATGGCGTTTGTTCGGCTTTACTCGTTGTCGAAATAGCCAAGTCGGTAGAGCGCTAGGCTGATTATAGGATTATCACCGGTTCGATCCCGAGTGGAGGAGTTTTTGCAGGCCGGCGCATCAATATGCCGTATTTACCATTCACGCATTTGGTAAGACTGGTATCTTGGTAAACATTGGGCCCAGGACAGTTCAATTGCGGCGTGGTGTATATTATATAAGGAACATGATGTCATGCTGGATAAATCTCGATTTCCACTGAGCACATGTTAAAATGAGCTAAGAGTGCCGCATAGTTAGGTCGTATTGGGTCGTTCCGATTGGAGGCCAGGCCACATCAAAAACTTTGTGATGGACACGTCGAGACGTTTTAAATGGGTACCACGGCCAGCCCAGATACGCTGCGTACTCGAGCAGAGAACTTACGTGTGCGTTGTAGGCGCAAATCCAAAGCTGTGATCGAAACGCGTGTTTCGCCGGAATCGTGGCGCTGCATTTACTGCGGGATTGATAAGGCCCAGCAGTCGTTTCGCCTTGGACACTGCAGAGTCCACGTTGAGATGCAAAAAGGCAGCTTTGCGTCGAGAAATGGACTGTCCTAAGTCGCGTGTCTCCCAGCGGACGTTCTACGACGTGCCATTTAGTTGAGTAGATATTACATGATAGGTGATCATTGGCGTAAGTAAATGAGATGATGCCTTCACTTGGATGGGTTCAATTTTACGTCGCCAGACACGCGACACTCAGGCAAGGTGGTCCCAGATCAGCCTGAAGGGCATCAGCGTCGGCGGTGCATTTCACGCGGTGATACAACTTGATGTCATCGGCGTACATAATACAGTTGGTACGAGCAGTGCAGTGAAGATCAGATGTAAAACATATATAAAAGTAACGGTCCACAGTAACGAGGTTAAAGGAAACCAGTCTCTTTCATAATGTGATTTTGAACTTCATTAGCAGTTGCTAGGGCCTTGTCGAGGAATCACTTACCTACGGCATAGGTACTCTTGTTGGGTCGTAGGGACTCTCTTGCCGATGAGCTTCATATGTAATTGCATTCTGGTAAAGGCAGCGTCACTGAACCAGCGAGTGAGCCTTTTATCACTGAGAATATTGTGGTAACCGTGCAAGCAGTGGTAAGAAAGAAATAGCATTTGTACTTATTAGTTTTATAAATAATTTATTTAACATATGTTCCGAGCTTTTACAACCACTTTCATTCTTCTTTCGGTTAGACAAATATGCAAAACTTTTGGTAGCAGCGCAACTTTAACAATATATGCTGAAAATGGCTTTTACGTTTTCAAAATACATTGCTATTGTTTTTAGAGGTGCAGTGGTCACTATAATAATTTAAACAAAACAATTACATATATGGTGACTCCTGACCCCCCAAAAAAACAATAGCAATGTAGGGGACTGAGACTGAGATATTTAACAAAGATCGAACGAGCGAGATTTATCCAGACATTCTAATGAATCCACATGTAATTCGGTGACCCGGACCAGGTGACTTTATATGTGACTTTACCTGTCAGTGGATGGGGGTGATGGGTGTGGGTGATATCACCCGTGGGTGATATACTGAATAAATGAAAGGTGATCAGCAAGTGTCCCCCTGCTCAGCCGCTCTCTCTTGTTGTCCTGCTGCAAAATAATTCGGTGTAACCTATGTACTCGACTCGGATAATGCAAGAACGCCTCTCTTTATTACAAATTCCAAAAGTAAACTTTGTACCTATGCAGGGAAACAACAACCCGGCGGTAACCTTCGGCCAGTGGCGAGCGCTACCCCGCACGTTGGCAGAGCAACAAAGTTGATTATGTCATGTGTTTGTTGTTTGTTTGTTGCGGTTTTAGAGCGTGACCACACCTTTGGTCAACTTGCATTTTGTATTATGTTATTACAAATATTCTCTGGCCATATCTGGTGAGGGGATAAAGGCTGCCCTATAACTCCATGCCAATAACAGTTATAACCTTAAACATTTAATTGTGTGCAATGCCAAGTGCCGGCCAGAACAGTAATACCAGACCTGCACCGATACCGGCAAGAGGCCCCTGGGTAGATTTTTGAGGCCCCTGAGTGGGCTCAATGGGTCCCTGGACATGCTTGAGGCACCTGGTAATCTTGGGTGCCCTGGGAAACGACTTGTAGGGGGCAACTTGCCCCCTTTGCCCCCTCCGGTTGGAGCTTGGTCTTACCTGAAAGATGAGAAGACTGCCAACACCAACACCAAAACCAGTATTGGTATTCTTCAGTCGAGTTACACGTAAAAAATATCCACAATTGACTTTCAAGCTAGATGGTGTATGCTGTCCCATACCTATATGTACTTCTACCTAAAAACTGATGGAATCGAGCACCAATCATATATAAGTCCTTACAGAGAATTGAAATTAAGAGTAATACCCAATAATTAACCACACACAAACAATAACTCGTAACACAACGTAGCGTTCAACCCCTTCAAAACGTTTCCCTGGATTCACGAAATCTAAAAAGTCGTGAATTCTTAGATATCTAATATTTATGATGTCATAAAAACAATTCAAAATATTGATGGTCCTAATAACCTGATTTTATAAATTTGTATTGTTTTATTCGATATCATAATGATTTAATTAATGATTAAACTTGATGCAATTTGTTTTTATTCTCTAAATTTCAATATATACTTCATCAAAAGAGCATGATGGGAGGCGGGAGCGTTGGAACACCGGGATTCTGTTTGACGCAGGTGCGACGTTAAACGGTGTACTCGATAAAAATAAAGGCTTGGAGCAAGTCCTTTAGGGCGATTTTTCGACATATCAATAGCAAAATAAACTCGACTCCATTTACTGGTGGAGGCTAGGTTCCAAAGCTCCAACGATAATGCAAGTGGGGTGATATTCCCATAATGTTGATGCGGAGCAGACCCTTATTGACTTCTTGGAGCGTTGGAACTCGTGGAGAAAGTAGATATGCAAGTTTATGTTGATTGATAGGACCAGAGGTTGAGGTATTCTTACATGCATTCTAGAGACGGTACATGAGCTTACACATTGGTGTTTGTTTCATCGCTTCACGTCCCATAGGTTCCGAGCACTGATTTAAATCGTGAATACGACAAAAAACATAAATTTGCGTTCGTATCTCCAGTAACTTTGTACGTGCCACGCGCCGCTAATAGACACACAGTGCATGCGCCGGGCGGATCGTTTCTCTACGCATATGCGGCCATCCCGTGTCCTTGCGACTTTTGGTTGCCTAGATATAGGTCTGGTTTTGCAACGATATTTTGTATATAATTTCGTGGATGGAACAAGGCTGCACAAGCACACGTGCAGTGTGATCCAGAGTTTGACCTGCGCAACATTGCCAGTGGTGTGGTCTCAAACCACACACAGGTTTTCAGCTTTATCGCTTTCCAGCCGTTTCTCAACTTAGCAGGATAACGTTTTCTGACACCCTGACGGCGGCACGATGTCCCACGCGCCATGCCGACCCCTCACGTGAAACTAAACATTTGTCATTAAAACATAATATCATTTGAATTGGGTAATCAGATGGCGAGGACCGCTTGTTAATTCGGATTCGGGATTCAAAAACATATAAGCTTTTGACAAGCGTTATGGTCTGGCCGGCCAGGGCCGGCCCGCCCGGGTCGGCCGCGATATTGCTGAGAAAAATCCGGTGTTCCGTTAGAGGGATCGCTCCGCGCTTCACGCTCGCTCGTAAATTGTTTATATAATCATGAAAGATGATCGTTTTTCCCTTACAAAAAAAAAAAAAAAAAATTTACATCGAGCTCATCGATGCACTTGGACAAACGAACTACCTGAGCTTAATTAGTGTTCGGCGATTTTATATTCAGGGAATATGTCCAGAGATGAACAAATTTTGAAACACCGGCGCCTGATATGACGTGTTCAAAAAAATGATGAAAAAACACTGTCATGAGATTTCGAAAGAAGATATGTTGCCTGCTCTTAATTTGTAAAACCTGCAACATTAATGAGGGAATAATTATATTGAATTCTTAAATTAAAATTGAATAATTGTTATACCATAATGGAAGTGTAACAAATTGCTGCTAACAATTTTTCCCCCTTTAAAGGGACACTCCCACCTTAAAATAATGTGTCAAATGTACGTCATTTGTGGTGCAAAATATGAAGTGAATGCTGCTGAACACGATAATGACATTTGTTTCTCACGAACAGTGCTCAATTTAATTTAAAAAAAAAATGCGTTATAATATTTGGACTGATGACGTCATATGAAGGAGTTTTTTGGGAAAAAAAATAAAACCTGCACGCTGCCAGAAGTAGGACTAGTGTATGGCTAATGTTTATGGCCAAAGGTAAAACAACGTCGACTGTTAATACACATTTAAGCAAAGAGAGGACTACGACATCGGCTTACGGCCCATCCATTCAAATACATTTGGCGGCTGGCGATGTTACAGATTGCAAAATCAACTCCCAATTTATCTGTTGATTCAACCTCAGTGTTGTTTTAACTTATACCATACATATTTTCAATGCCAAGCACGCAAAATGGCTATCTCAACTCAAATCTTATGTAAAGGTGGGACAGTCCCTTTAAGTGGGCACATTTCAAAAGCGACACATGCCAACCTCGTCAGGATAAAGGCTCGTCTAGACAAAGTGGCACACGAGGTGAAGCGAAGATGCATCATTTTGCTGGCATGTTCAAGGAAACGTCAACCCTCCTCTGGCACATGATGGTGTTCTTTACCTGAGGTCAGGTTTCTGGCTTCCGATGCACGGCACCGATGGACTGCAGAAACAAATACAGCGTAAGCCCGTCAGTCAGGTCAGGTAGTGCAGGTCCAGTTGGCTCTCTGGAAGGGGGACATTTGCCCCTCTGTTCCCTGTGGCACCTCCCCTGCAATTGCGTTGGTTAATATGTTAACGGGTTAACAAGTGATCAGGTTAACCGTCCTTTTGAGATTTACTTTAATTGGTCAATATCAGAGCATCACCAAAACATTTGGGCGTTTCTTCGGTTTTATTCACAACGCTTATTTGAAGAAGCCAGAGACAGGCAAAGTTCAAGTCACTTTACGGAAAGAGCACTGCATTTATTGCATTCCAAACCAGCAACGTTTGTAAAGGCTACTGACATGTCCTTGTGTATACATAGTCCGTCACCCATGATCAGACAGCCAAAAGTGACCCCATCCACAGTCCCGGTGACGAACAGCACCTAACGTTCACACCAAAAATAAAACAAGCCACGTCAATCAATACTAAGAGGTGGGAGATAACTTAACAAATAGCTCACAAACTAAAAGCACTGTAAATGTTAGTCATGTCAAAACTAAAATGCTGAAAGTAGTCAACGGCATAGCCAGCATATGACTGTCCACTACATAGTCTCCACCCAGGGGAGGTTCACACTCATACATAAGGTATACGCATTATGTATGTTAATGAAGGGGTGCATATACATAGGGACTATAACGGTTCGAAAAGCTACCTGGTCAGTTTCATGCAGGGTTGTTCGCTGTCTACCTGTGAGTCCATCCAGCTAAGCGGGGCTTGTTGCTGCACATCACTCAATGAGACAACAAATGACATTCAAGTCGCATGCTTAGCTACGCTAGCCAGGCATGTTGAGTTCAGTCTATAGTTTCTTCCATGGTTTTATCTTCATGATGGCAGCCTTCAGTGAGTACGGCTCAACGTACTTCCACTCCAGCCACGTGATACCGTGATCTGAATATCCTGAGTGACCTCCGTTATAGTACTTGCCGGTCATTTGGCAACGGGTACAACGGCCGTACCACCAGGCGCCCTCACCCTCTTTTCTATCAGCACAGTTTACGTTGTATCCGTTATTATTGCTGTCGAAGGTGGAGAATCTGTAGTTGTTGTTGTAGGAAAAGCTGTCGCCTGCGTCGCCAGAGTACTCGCCCACCCGCAGACGGAAGTAGTCCGTCTCCGACTCCACCGAGAAGTTCTGGTAGAGCGCGTGACGCGTGTTGCCGTCAAAGTCCTCCAGCCAGAAGTGCACCTGGTACTGTCGGTCCAGTTGCGATGTCAGCATCCATAGGTACTCGTTACCCCAGTAGAACTCCCCTTCAAGCTTCCCTAGCCCCCACTTGTATGCGTCCCAGTCACGATAGAAATCTACGCGCGGTTCGATGTCGTCTCGGCGGGTGATAACGGTCCAACCGCCACCGTCGTTATCCATGTCACAGTAGGCGGGAACGTCCAGGGCCTCCATTCCAGGTCGCAGCGTGTACACGCCACTGGGCGAGTAGGACGGCAGATCACTGCAGTCACGGTAGAAGTCATCTGCAGAGGAGAGAGAAAGAGGGAGATAAAACGACAGCGAGATAGTTTTTTTTTATAAATTTTGTCTGAATGTTTTGTATGGATAGATTTCCGAGGGCTCATGACCCACGCTAAGCAGAGCTTGTTGCGCAGGTCCTAACCTCACCACACAATTGCGCAATTCCTGTTGACCGGCAGAATTTAGAGAAGCAATTAGTGCGTGCCCGACATACCTGGACACGGTCCGCCCCGCTCACTGACGTCACCTGGCCTTCAGTGCGACCACTGCCACCGGCAGCAGGTCATCTCAGTCAGGAGCAAATAGCGAGCGCCAAAGCGACTCAAACCCAATTTGCCACTACCGGGATTGGTCAAAGTCCAGCGCTCACCCAATGAGCTACAGGGTTGGATTAAACTGTAATTAGCACGGTCATTTTAATAATACGGTTAGGAATGTGTTTTTTACAAGATCAAGCTTAAAGATAGAGTCATTTGTTTCGACGTCACTCAAAATAAGCGTTGAATCAAAACTAATATTTGTATATCACCTTCGCGCTTGAAAAGACCGATAGTAGAGTGATTTGGGGCTGTATTTGAACATCACAAATCATCACATCGATATTTGAACATCACACAAAACATCACATCGATCTTTGAGTGAGGGTTAACCGCCCTCATATCATGTGATTATACAATATACAGTCTGTTGCAAGGCAGGCCGAGCACTTATAGTTGTAAAACACTTGTTATTATTTTGGAACAAACATTGAGTACACTCTCAAACATTTTAAAATGTTTTAAAAATTTCGCGCAAAATAATCCATCGTGAAAACGGTAACAGTGTGTTATAGCAATGAACATTGTTTTTTTTAGTGTTTGCTGTATAATAAAAACAAAATGAATTGTTCATTGACTTTTGTTAGAAATAAAATGCAACATTTTCCAATATTTTTGATGGATTTATTTTAGACGTACGTTTGCCTATTATCGACATACATAAATAACACTTTTCAGATAACCAATTTAGGGAATTGATTCAGAAAATATACTCAGGGAATGGATCCTCTTGAAGTGTTATTCTTGTAATTTGACAATAGACTGAGTCCGTTAATCATCCCAAACTTATGTCTGGTATATTGTCCAATTTTATTACGAGAAAGGCGTCCTTGATGATGTTTAAGCCCAACAATGAATAGAATAGATCTACGATCCCCAGGAGGGATTGAATTCTAGCGGCTCCATGTTAAATTTACACAATGATTGAGTTTAACTGTGAAACATATCTAGATCACAATATCACATAAGATTCAACCGGTTATCTCTAGATTTACAAAAATATTTTTACGGCGACATTTGTCAGGAATTTGCTTATGCATTGGACCTGGTGGATCTCTCGCCAAAACATAGGAAAGATGACTTCGGATCAGGATGTATCGATATTAGTGGTGCCAGCTTCAGAAAATATATGTCCAAAGTTCGACCGATGTCCAAGACCATGGTCAGCGGTCCGTCCGAAAATGTCCGAAAATTATTGTTTGTCCGAAGTTTGTCCAGAAGCAGAAAAGTGTTTGATATGGAAAGTAAAATATTCAGTGCATCCTTCCTAATATATGCATAAATAACACCTATTGCTTATAAATAAAAGTTAGTTTGATCATTTGATGTCCAGTTACCTGTGGCACACATTCCTTTTTAATACAAAAGTAACTAAGAGTGATTTTCGCGAAAAGCCATTCATGGGAATGGGATATTCGAAATATCCAAAGAAATGTGGTTAAGTCCGTTCGAAAACCGAATCGGTCTTCTGACAAATTCAGACAAACGAAAATGATTGCACCGATTGGCCCCTCTACTCTCTATATAAATAGTGCCTAAGATCTTGGATACAACTGGATCCATTAATAAAAACTGTACCAGATCTAATATATCGGTGCCCTATCATTTCAATGGATGTGGGATCACTTCCATTGAAATGATCCATTGAAAAGATATCAGAGATTGGATCCCTAGAGCTATTTGTGGGATATTTGCATCCTAACATTTAATATCAATTGTTGACAGCCTTTTGCCACGATTTTGTGTCTCGCCTCGTCATAATATCATAACTCGTTGAGGCTGAAGGCAGGAGCGTCCCTACCAAATTGTGAGTGGGGGCAGCAGTAGTTTTTCTCCCACCGTTCACAGATCTAATGTTAAAATCATGTATTATCCAGGAGGGCTAGAGGCATCCTGTTGGGCCCCAGGCCTACCAGCTCCCCCACCCTCCCGAAGAAGTCTGCAAAGGTGGCACAATGGCAGCATTTTTACTGTCAGACCAACTTGCAGGGTCCGGTTCTCCGCTGGCACGTTGGTGTTGTTTTACCTGGGGTAGGTTTGGCTGCTGGGCTTTCCGCAGTGGTGTTGTTTACTGAGGTCAGGTTGGGCTGTTGCTCCCGCAGCTGGTGTTGTTTACCTGAGGTCAGGCTGGCTTGCTGGCTTCCGCAGTGGTGTTGTTTACCTGATTGTTCAGGTTTGGCTTGCTGGCTCCGCAGTTTGGTGTTGTACTCTTGAGGTCAGACTGCTGCTGGCTCCGCAGTGATGCTGTTTACCTAGAGGTCAGGCTGGCTGCTGGCTCCTTGCAGTAGTAGTTGGTTTACCTTGAGGTCAGGTTGGCTTCTTCTCCCGCAGTGGTGTTGTTTACCTGGAGGTCAGGTTGTGCTGCTTTAGCTCCCGCAGTTTGGTGTTGTTTACCTGATGTCAGGTTGGCTGCTAGCCCCGCAGTGGTGTTGTTTACTGAGGTCAGGTTGGCTTGCTGTCTCCAACGCAGATGGTGTTGTACTGAAGGTCAGGCTGGCTAGCTGGCTCCCGCAGTGGTTGTTGCTTTACCTGAGGTCAGGTTGGAGCTCTGGCTCCCGAAGATTGTGGGTATTACCTGAGGTCAGGTTAAGCTGCTGGTTCCCGCAGTGGTGATTGATTATACCTGAGGCTCAGGCTAGGCTAGCTTGGCTCCCCGCCAGTGAGTGATTGTTTAACCTGAGGTCGGCTGGCTGCTGGGCAATCCCGCAGTGGTGTGTTTACCTGAGATCAGGCATGGCTGATGGCTCCCGCAGTGGTGTTGTTTACCTTTGAGGTCAAGGTTAGGGCTGCTGCTCCGCAGGGTGGAACCTGAGGTCGGCGGCTGCTGGCTTCCGCAGTGGAGTTGTTTACCTTGAAGAAGGTCAGAGTATGTAGATGGCTCCCGACAGATGGTGTTGTATTTACCTGAGGGGTCAGACTGCTGACTGGCTCCCGCAGTTGATTGCTGTTTTACCTGAGGTCAGGCTGGCTGCTGGCTGCTGCAGTAGTGTTGTTTACCTGAGGTCAGGTTGGCTTCTTTCTCCCGCAGTGGTGGTTGTTACATGAGGTCAGGTGGCTGCTAGCTTCCCGCAGTGGTGTTGTTTAACCTGATGGTTCAGGTTGGCTGCTAGGCTCCCGCAGTGGTGTTGTTTACCTTTGAGGTCAGTTGGCTGCTGTCTCCCGAGTGGTGTTGTTTACCTGAGTCAGGCGGGCTGCTTGGCTCCGCATGTGTTGTTTACTGAGGTCAGGTTGGCTGCTGGCTCCCCGAAGTAGGTGTTGGTTACCTGGGTCAGGTTAGCTGGCTGGTTCCCGCAGTTGGTGTTGTTTACCTGGAGGTCAGTGGCTGTGGCTCCCGCAGTGGTGTTGTTACTGAGGTTCAGNTAGTGTCTTTTTTATGTTTTAGTGGGGGCGCCTCCGGCGCCCTCTCAAAACCCGGAACAGAAGCACTTTTTGAGGGGGCGCCTTCGGCGCCCGCTCAAAAGTGTGTGGGGGGGGGGTCTGGGGCACCCGGACCCCCCCGGTAGCGACGCCCCTGAGTACTAGGGACCTCCTGTCTAGTACCGGGGACATCATGTTTATAACCTATTACAGGGGCCTCCTGTCTAGTACCGGGGACGATGCCTCCTGTCTAGTATCGGGCCTCCTGTCTAGCAACGGGGCCTCCAGTCTTGTACCGAGGTCCTCATCTCTAGCACCGGGGCCTCCTGTCTAGTATCTAGTACGGGGCCTCATATCTTTTACCAGGCCTCCTGTCTAGTACCTACCGGAGGTGGGGCCTCCTATCTTGTACTGGGGGCCTCCTGTCTAATACCGGGGGCCTCCTGTCTAGTACTGGGGGGTTTCCTGTCTAGTATGGGGCCTCCTGTCTAGTATATGGGACCTCCTGCTTAGTACCGGGGCCTTCTGTTTAGTACTGGGGGCTTCCTATCTAGTACTGGAGGTCTCTTGTCTAATACCGGGGGCATCCTGTCTTGTATTTGGGGGCCTTCTGTCTAGTATGGGACCTCCTATCTAGTACTGGGTTGGCTCCTGTCTAGTATGGGGGCCTCCTGTCTAGTACTGGGGCCTCCTGTCTAGTACTGGTGGGCCTCCTGTTTAGTACTGGGGTCTTCCTGTCTAGTGTGGGGGCCTCCTGACTAGTACTGGGGGCTCCAGTTGTATGAATGACTCTCCAATGACTGACAATGAATAACTTTAGTTTTATGTTTTGGTATTTTTGGTAAGCTATTTCAAGGAATACCTAAGCACACAATTTTTTTTTGCTCAACCTTTCCTCTCTGTCGTATGACGCAATGACTAACTAGTGAACAGGGATGTAATTCCTATTCAGTTGGGGGAGGGGTCTTCATCCCCCCCCCCAACTTGGCCACCACAGCCCCCCCCCAACTTGGACAACGAAGTGGGTCAAATCCGTGGAGAAATCTGTATTTTTGGGATTTTGATGGTACTTTTGGCGATTTTTTCGCAGTTTCAGCCCCCAAAAAATATAAAAAATGAAGAAGCTACGCCCCTGCAAGTGAGTCATCGGAAACATTGTTTACATGCGAGAAGAAGCGCAGCTTTATTAAATATTAATGATCTAGAGCTGTGTCTGAGGTAGCCAAGGTGCATCGCTAGTCACAATTCATTAGCCCTGCTCTATTCGGCTAATCTGCGCAGTCGGATAGGTTCCTTCTCCTCCTGGCTGTCCGTTATTCTCCTCCTGGCTGTCCGTTATTCAGGAGCCAGTAGGGTAGTCGTCGATGCGGTGTGGGGAGCATATTTGCTCGACTTACAGTGAAGTGAATCACCCATCCAATGCCTAATGACCTGTTATGGCTGTCAGCAGTGATCGCTCGACTTCTAATGACTGGGTAATGGGTATGGCTGCCAGCAAGGATATCTAAACAATGGACACCTTATCAATGCCAGCCGCTGCCGCTGATGCCAGCTGACATCAGACGGGCCGCTGCCGCTGATGCCAGCTGACATCAGACCGCTGCCGCTGATACCAGCTGACATCAGACGGGCCGCTGCCTCTGATGCCAGCTGCCATCAGACGGAGCGGCGGCTCACTCGACGCAGCTACCACCGAAAAGGTAGGGCAGGGCCGGCCCTCACCGCAACCGACCGACGCAACCCGCAAGGAAATACCGTCACAGAACCTCTGGTCGGCGCCGCCGGCCAGCATCCGGCTGAACAAGCACATATCAAAACGGGAGCGACGCGCCAACCTCATGTCTCCGATGCAAACGGATATAGGGACTTTTATATTCTAGCGCTGCACATTTTAACCTTCGCCCTACGGGGGGGGGTCCTAAGGCGACCCCCATGTGTTTTTTCTTGAATAACTGTTTACACATACCGCCTATCGTGCTAAAATTTTCAGTAAATGAGTTGACAACAATTATACGCATGCTCGATTTTTTTTTTTTTTTAAATCAAAATTGGTTGACAAATTTCGGAAATAATGACGTTTTAGTGACGTCATGCACGTGGAAAAGTGATAAATATTGGGACAATCGTAGAAAACAGAGTTTTGAAGCAAATTGCAAGCAAAAAAACGTCAAAGATACAAAATGACATTTTCTTTCAAATGACGATCTCAAATTTCCAAAATTTCGGGTTTTTGACCCCCTTCCCCCCCAAAAAAAAAAATCACTTCAAAATCAAAATTTTCAAAGATGTTAAAAAACGGAATATATGTGAGAGAACTTAGTATGGAGAATACTTAAACAAAATTTCAAATCAATATCTCTTATTTTGACGGAGTGATGGCTCACTAAGCAAAAGAAACTTATGACGTCATTTCTTAAATTCCTTTTTTTTACTTTTTTGGACCAGATACAAACAAATAAATACTTGTTGAGAATTTCTGAGAAAAAATGGCCTAGGATCATATATTTTTATTTACAATTTCTAATTTTGATGATTTCTGATCGCTATTGTGGACGTTATCGGGTCGAGGTTGCTAATGCTAATCGCCCATAGCAATTATCATCTATGGTGAGGACTTTCGTTCCTAAGAGGTTATTAACTAACCCAGAACTAAGAATCGATATATGTTCAGATAGCTAATTCAACGAAAAACATTTTGACGCTATCCAAATCATTTTATTTTCATAACTTTAATAATGACGACGAACAAAGCTAAACCACTATTTTTGGATATGGTCAATTTTGGGTCATTTACTTGACCTGGAACTAAGGTCACCCGTTGACCTGAAACCTCAAAATGAGGTACTGTTAGATTCCTCTCATGACAGGCAACATGCTGGTTTTTACCGCGCTGTTCTATGTTGCTTAGTTTGAAAGTTAACACGGGGTCTTTTTAGGACCCCCCGTAGGGCGAAGGTGAGAAAAGCTCCCGTAGGGCGAGGGTTAAGCTTAAAACACACTATTTTAGACCTCAGTCATTATTTATAATTATTAAATTGTGATATTGCTGCAATCACCGACAGATGGCTTCGCCCTGAAACCAGCTCACGCTTTGTCACGCTTCCAGGTTTCTCTCTGCAACGTCCGTCCAGACCGTCCAGACGGGGTTATAGCTGTTTTGATAAAATATCATTTAAAAGTGAAACCACTTAAATTAGTTGTAGATTCCAAAAACGACGGCAAAATAGAAACGATTTGGTTACCAGTCAGGTATCCTTATTGGACTATCGAACGTGCGGCATAGCATCCCCCGCGAGTCAGGTATCCTTATTTGACTATCGAACGTGAGGCATAGCATCCCCCGCGAGTCAGGTATCCTTATTGGACTATCGAACGTGCGGCATAGCATCCCCCGAGAGTCAGGTATCCTTATTGGACTATCGGACGTGAGGCATAGCATCCCCCGCGAGTCAGGTATCCTTATTGGACTATCGAACGTGCGGCACAGCATCCCCGCGAGTCAGGGTATGCGCTTATTGCACTATCGAACGTGAGGCACAGCATCCGCTCCCGCGAGTCAAGGTATCCTTATTGACCTATCGAACGTGCGGCACAGCCATCACCCCGCGAGTCAGGTATCCTTATTGGACTATTGAACGTGAGGCATAGCATCCCCCGCGAAGTCAGGTATTTCCTTATTGGACTATCGAACGTGAGGCTAACAGCACCCGCGAGTCAGGTATCCTGTATTGGACTATCGAACGTGCGGCACAGCATCCCCCGTGTGTCAGGTATCCCTTATTGACTATTGAACGTGAGGCACAGCATGAGAGTCAGGTATCCTTATTGGACTATCGAACGTGCGGCACAGCATCCCCCGCGAGTCAGGTATCCGTATTGGACTATTGAACGTGAGGCATAGCATCTCCCGCGAGTCAGGTATCCTTATTGGACTATCGAACGTGCGGCACAGCATCCCCCGCGAGTCAGGTATCCGTATTGGACTATTGAACGTGAGGCCATAGCAATCTCCCGCGCAGTCAGGTATCCTTATTGGACTATCGAACGTGCGGCACAGCATCCCCCGCGAGTCAGGTATCCTTATTGGACTATCGAACGTGAGGCATAGCATCCCCTGCGAGTCAGGTATCCTTATTGGACTATCGAACGTGAGGCATAGCATCCCCCGCGAGTCAGGTATCCTTATTGGACTATCGAAGCGTGAGGGCACAGCATCCCCCGCCGAGTCAGGTATCCTATTTGGACTATCGAACGTGAGGCACAGCATCCCCGCGAGTCAGGTGGATCCTTATTGGACTATCGAACCGTGAGGCATAAGCATCCCCCGCGAGTCAAGGTATCCCTTATTGGGACTATCGAAAGTGAGGCATACAGCATCCCCCGAGAGGTCAGGTAATCCTTATTGGACTATCGAACGCTGCGGCACAGCATCCCCCGCGAGTCAGGGTATCCTTATTGGACTATCCGAACGTGCGGCACAGCCATCCCCCGAGAGTCAGGTATCTTTGGACTACTCGACGGTGAGTCACCACGCATCCGCGAGTCAGGTATGCCTTATTGGACTATCGAACGTGCGGCACATCATTCGCGCCCGCGAGTCAGGTATCCTTATTGGACTATCGACGTTGAGGCACAGCATCCCCCCGCGAGTACGGTATCCTTATTGGACTATCCGAAACGTGCGGCACAGCATCCCTCGCGAGTCAGGTATCCTTATTGGACTATCGAAACGTGAGGCATCGCATCCCGCGCGAGTGCAGGTATCCTTATTGGAGCTATCGAACGTGGCGGCATAGCATCCCCGCGAGTAGGTATCCTTATTGGACTATCGAACGTGCGGCACACATCCCCCGCGGAGTCAGGTATCCTGTATTGGACTATTGGAACGTGAGGCCACAGCATCCCCGCGAGTCAGGTATGCCTTAATTGGACTATCGAACGTGCGGGCATAGCATCCCCGCGAGTCAAAGGTATCCTTATTGGACCTATCGCAACGTTGAGGCAACAGCATCCCCCGCGAGTCAGGTATCCTTATTGGACTATCGAACGTGAGGAATAGCATCCCCCGCGAGCAGTTGCCACTTCTTGTAAATGCTTTGGTGGTTTCACACGTTCGGTACTGTTTCGCAGTATTTGGCAATGGCTCTCAGAAGATATATAACGCCTTGACAAAATTAAAATTTTGCCCTTCGTGTCATTTCTAGTAAACGTAAATTTGATCACATATCTGACGTGCGAGCTGAGCTTGGCTGGCCCACTGCCCAGCAGTTGTACAGACAGCACTCTCTAAATTTACTACATACAATTCGAAACACCGGGTAACCACAGGCTCTTGCTTCCCAGCATCAGGTCTATTCTGACCTCCGCTCCCGCTCTGCGCGACAAAACTCTGACATGGCCCTTTCACGCGTTAGGACCAGAGATTGTCATGGGTGCCCAAACCCCAAGCCCAGCCCAGCTGAAGCCCATTGAACACCAAGCCCAGACCCAGACCAGATCCCATTGCAAATTCCATAATATTGAGACCCATGCCCATTGGGGCCCCATTCAGATAAGGCAGATGAATTATTTACACACAAATTTGCAACCATTATATTGTGTCAACATTAGCATGTTTACTTGCATACTATTGAACGAATAAATAATATCAGGCACCTGTGTGTTGCTGTTGATTTGGACACTATCGAACACTTTTTGGTCAACATTATCATATTGGATCAGACTTATAGGGATCAGGACATGATTTAAAACAAAATATATACTGCTCACTATTACTATACCACGAATTTATTGTTGTCATATAATTTGCCAAAAGTCTTACTTGTTTAAAGTGTCCTATATCATTTATAAACATATTTACCTGGTTAAAAATCTGGTTGTCAAGTAAAAAATAACGCTTAGCGACATTGTTCTAAAATTGCCATACCCATGCCCACCCAGTACCCATGAAGTCAAAAAATGCATACCCAGCCCAGACAATCGGAAGAATTGAGTAGGCACCCATGGGAACACCCGATCCATGACAATCCCTGGTTAGGACCGAGACTGGCAAGCACCGCTTTCTGTACCATGTTGTGAGAAATTACAATGAGCTACCTTTTTAGATACGTCACTCAACCATGTCCGCATTGAAGACAAAATAAAAAACATGACCATACCGAAGTAGCCTGGTTTATGCGCTGTATTGTGTGTGTGTGTGTGTGTGTGTGTGTGTGTGTGTGTGTGTGTGTGTGTGTGTGTGTGTGTGTGTGTGTGTGTGTGTGTGTGCGTGCGTGCGTGTGTGTGTAGGTGTGTGTGTAGGTGTGGCGTGTGTGTGGTACGTGTATGATGTGTGTGTGTGTGTGTGTGTGTGTGTGTGTGTGTGTGTGTGTGCGTGTGTGTGTGTGTGTGTGATGTGTGTGTGTGTGTGTGTATGTGTTTTGTGTGCGTGAGTATGAACGATTTTGTATTACTATTTGTGCATTAGCATTGGTGTACCCTTCGTGTTCTCCATGCTTGTAAGTGGCCCCGGAATAGTCCGCTCCCGCGTGGATGGGGTCCAACGTCGTCAAATACGATACAATCCACTGTCCAATAACCTTGCATGGCTGTCGACCAGGATATCAGACCATCCACAGTCGGCACCCCTGAACGACGTGAGGGAGCGTCGCACACCACTGCTTACCGAAGAGGAAGTTGTCGGGCCGGAATATTCTGCCGATCGGCCCGGACCGGACGGCGTCCATAGTCCCTGGCTCCAGGTCCACCAGCACCGCTCTTGGCACGTACTTGTTGTTGTTGCCCTCGTTAAAGTAGACGTTGAGCCGTTCGAGCTGCAGGTCTGAGTCGCCCTCATACTCGCCAGTGTCGGTCAGACCGTGCTCGTTGGAGATGATCTCCCAGAACTGTGAAACAGCAGCAGGGCGGTTCACTGGCGGATCCAGGGGGAGGGGGGGCATCAGGGGCAAATGCCCCCCAAAACCGCCTGAAATTGGCGCAAATTTACACATTTTCTGTTATAGAAGGAGATCTACGCAAGTTTTACTAAGGAAAGTTTGTCTTAAAAAGGTCTAGCAATGCATTAGGGAGCAAAATCCGATTAGTTTTTTAATTTTGATATTTTTTCGGGGTGATACCCCCCATGGCGCCAAAAACTAAATCCTGGATCGGACTAGATCCGCCAACAAGGTTCAGGGTTCGTGCAAGCAAGGTTCGTGGTTCGAATGGTAAAAGCTGGCAAGTTTGCGTTTCTTTAAAATTATATAAAGACGAAGTATTATTGAGAAGTTTATAAAACACACGTCACTTGAACACCAGACAAATTAGTCCACTTAAATGCGCAAACCGAGTAGTGACCTAATCCTTCTACTATCAAAAACGATGCTAAGAATAGTCATAAGTCATAAGTAAGAATAGGGAGATTGGCATCTCGCGGGCCAATTTAGAGTTGTTGGTGTGCATCGGTAGATTAAGCGTATCAGATTTCACCTGCAAATTCTGGTTCCCGAAACTCACCCCGTTAGATAAACGAAGGGGATAATAGTTTCGCCACCTTTTTAACACTCACTTACAACTAAAACTCCCTCAATAACAACTTACTACAAAGAGCAGCCTTTTCACCTCAGGTCCAAATTCTTGGCCCTCATTTCCACTTTTTGTAGTTGTACTGGTGTTAGCGTTACGAGCATCGAGCATTTATGACGTCACTGGTGTCTAATGTCAAAGTTTAGTTGAACGAATCTCCACCCAAGGTTAGGTTCGAATCTCCATCAGCAGCGATATAATATATAAATGTTAGGTAAGGTTCGATTAGGATCCATTCTAAAGGTTCCAGACGAGATTTGTGGACGAAAAACTGCGGACGAATATTTTGTCATGCACCAGTGCACTATGGGCCAGAATCCCGATATAGCCCGCCATAACTGATTATTGACCTCATATGACCCTTTTTCAGCCTTCGGTCATTGGTATGGACACTTTTAGCAAGTATTATGAATTTGGAAACCATTTCGTACTAATTTCAATCGATTTCGCTCATCTTTTGGTCACCAGATGGCTCCTGATTCCGGCCGGTCACGTATCTCGGCTTACCACATATTCTGATTGCCACTGTCTAGTACTTAGGGAGGCACAAGTCAGTCAAAAATACAGATATCGCTTTGAAATTCGGTTTAGGTATCGTCCATACTTTGTTCTTCAATGTATCCTCCGTTTTTTCTTCTTCTTCTTTTTCTTAACCATCGCTGTACGGGGATTCTAAAGCGACCTTCCCCTGAGGGTTTTCTTGAATAACTCTCTACGCATACAGTGCATCTTGCTAAAATTTGCAGTAGCTAAGTTGACAACAATTATACGTATGCTGTAAGCATTTCATTGAATGTTGATGTTGAGAAGTTTGAAAGATAATGACGTTTTGGTGACGTCATGTTGGTGGAAAAACGATAAATGTTGGAAAAATCGTTGAAAATAGAGTTTTGTAGCAAATCGCAAACAAAAAATGACACAAGATGGAAAACTGCAATTTCTTTAAACTGGTTACCTCGGATATTCACCATTTTGTTTTTTTTACCCCAAAATAAAATAAAAAACTTTTTTTAAATCACTACAAAACCAATATTTTCAAAAATGCTATGCAAAACGAAACATAAGTGAGAGTACTGAGTATGAACAATACCTAAATCAAATTTCAGAGCAATTTCTATATTTTTGACTGAGTGATGGCTCCCTAAGTGTATACAATTCATAACTTTATTTTGTGAAAATTACCTTTTTTATTTTTTTAACAGATACGAACAAATAAATCCGTTTTTTGTATTTCTGATACAAAACATGTTTAGGAGCATGACTTTTATTTACATTTATCAATTTATAATTGTGATGTTTTTTCACAGAGCAAAATCACTATTCTGGAAGTGGTCAAGTTGAGGTCATTCACTTGACTGGGAGGTCAACCGTTAACCTTAAACCTAAAAATATGCATACCGTTAGATTCCTCACATAACAGGCAACATGCTGGTTCTTACGTGTTGCTTATGCTGCTTGGTTTGGAAGTTTTAACAGTGGGTCCCACCTTGCCCACCTTCTCGGCAGGCACGGCAGCGGCTGCGCGCGCGGCGGGCGGCAGAAATAATACAATCACCCCACTTGGGTGCGGGGGCAAGTTGGGGCAGGAAGTTGGACTTGCCACAGCAAAACAAGCCATTGAGGGTCACTATCATGCTCGTACTTCCGTGTTATCGTGTGTTATTCATTAGATAGGCTCTATCGAACAAACTGCATTCAAATGTTTGCAGACAATTCTGTTATGTCAACAAAAACTGTCATTAAAAGCACGAAAAAACCTACTTTCAGTTTTAAATTTCATTTCACAGTGCAGCCAAGGTTCCAATTTAACCTAAAAACATGTAAATTTTAAATATTTTGTTTTATCTCATTCGTCATTACATCATCATCATCATCATCATCAAGTTTATTTTGCATCACAAGTAGTGACAAACTTTAGCAACAATGGTCAGTGCGCGCACACATCAACCGCACAAAAACCGACAGTTCACGACAGTATACACTCAGAGCATCAAGGCTGCCCAGGTTGGCATCAGCCATAAAGGCGCAGCAGAATGAGAGCCCAGTTTTCATCTGTGCGGGATGCCAAAAAACGGAGTGAGTAACGACTCCATCAGGCCTCTGACCTGGCGGGCAGATCATTTTGGGTCGAATGTGCCCCGAGGCCAACAGACTAAAACATTTTCGACAAATTCGCATTAACAATTGCTATGCCACGTAGCCCAGAAACGATCCATCCAGCTGGGAAGGGTCAACAGCTAGCACGGCTAAGCCTCGCGTCCATGGCTCTGGATAGCTGTGCTCTTGACTTAAACACATTGCAGAGCCCACGGAAAAACCTGCTCATCATGGGTCTCTTGGATGAACATGGTACTTTAAAAGTTGCCTCTAAGTAGGGCTGAAGTGGTGTGGCTTGAGGTGGCAGGCGCCAAGAGCCGCCTTGAGATAGCGAGCTTGAAAGCTTTCAAGCTCGCTGACATCCTCAGGCCGGAGCGGGGAGACTCCAAAGGTCAGTGAAGGACCCACAATTGTGCGCCACAGGAATGCCTTATCCAAGGGGGCTAAATTTTTACTGAATATTCCAGGAGGTGTTCGGCCATAGAAGGCACCGCGGGCCCGCTTCACTCGCTGATTAACGTGCTGTTTCGCCTGCAAGTTAGAGGAGACGACAGTTTCCTAGATGCTCTGTCCTCACTAACTACTCACTAACTACTAAGTTGCTGGTCAGTGAGGAACCATGACGGTGCCTCTGTCAGTGCGCTGCCGCCAAAGAACAATACATGACTCTTGGTCCTTGGCATTCTCAGGTTCCGTGAACTCTAACGCTCCAGTCTTTTCGCAAAATTTTCCACAAGAAAAAGGAGATGATCAAGATAGTTGGCGTTACACGATAAGAGACATAGATCATCAGCATAACAGGCCGCCGGAACATGGCACCCATGAAGTAATGCCCCTCTGCCACTGTCATCCAGCGCCGCTATTAAGGGACGGAGGAAAACATTGGCCAGCGTTGGCGACAAAATAGCTCCCTGCCTAGTTCCCCTGTGCAACTCGGAAGCGCACGAGACTGAGAAACCCTCGAAAGGCTACTTTGCATCCACGCATTTCTCGGTACCACACAGCAATTAGGCAACCAAGTTCTGAAACTCAGAAGCTCAATGGGTGCCAAAAAGGAACCGTCATGCCATAATCCGGTCAAATAATTTCCTGGCGTCCAAAATTGAGCCAACACCGGAGAGCATCTCCTTAGATGCCATTGCAAACTCTCTCACTGACCAGCAGGGACGCCTCAGTTGTACCCTCTATGGTGAACAAAGCCAACTGTTAGGTCAATGCGAACAAGGAAGACTGCCAATTCGTTAACACTAGGAAAGCTCAAGCAGCTTGGATAGAATAGACGTCAATGATATGGGTCTATAATTATCTAGCAGACTAGGGTCCATACTCTGCTTTTTTCAAATTGGCTTCACCACACTAGTTGAAAAGGATGCCGGGACACGTCCAGTTGCGAAACAAGCCGTCAGCAAGCCAGCAATAGCCTTAAGCAACTCTGGACACTGACCAAAAAACAAATGTTCAACGGTTACAGAATCGGGTCCTGGGGCGGAGCTTCGCTTTAGTCTCGGGATAAGCTGAGCCACCTCCTCTTGTGTTACAACCCTTGGCTCAGCATCTGCCAACAGTCCTGCGGCAATTCAAGGGCTCCGCTAAACTGCATACGAAAATACAGTCTCTAGGGAAGGGCGAAACTTGTCCTTCGCTATCGTCATGGATCTCTGAGAAATGCGCACGAAAGCATTCGGCATCTAGGGAACACTGTACAGGCTGCTGCTCGCGGCGAACTCTTCCTACATTTCTCCAAAAAGATGGAAGATTTCCTTGGCGAAGCCTGTGAAGGAGCTTAGCTTCCTGATCAGTAGAAGAACGGCGAGCAGCTAAGCCTTGCGGACGCGCCATATAAGCCCGCCTGGACCCAGATGACAGCAATCTGCACAGACACCCCAGGGGGGGGGGGGGGGGGGGGGGAGAGGGGGGGGGGGGGGTGGGGGGGGGGCGGAGGGGGGGGGGGGGAGGGGGGGGGGGGGGGGGGTGGGGGGGGCGTGGGGGAGGGAGGGGGGCGCGGTGAGCCATAGGCCATCGCAATTCAGGGCGAACTCCAAACAGCACGATGCCAGAATCGACAGTGGTTCTCGCGCGGCTGAACCAGATGGAGATCCACAGGACCTGGGGGGAAAACGAGACTGGTTTGTCACAAGCCAGAGTCGGTGGCGCGCTGAAATGGAATGGCTGGTACGTTAATGAATCAGCTAGATGTTTCAGGCAGCCAGCAGGCATCCAGTGATGGCTCACTGGACACGGTGCAAAAGACGAGTCGGCACAAAGAATATGCCTGTATCGTTTAATTGACGTTCCTCAGAGTCACAGCCTACAGAGAGTCAGGGCCGTGGGATGGGTACATTAGCCTGACCAGATGGTTCAACACTCGCTGAGTGTCAACGATTGAAGAAATTGATTCAACATAGCTAGACTCATTAATTGTGGCAGATGTGAACTCAAGTTTTCGCAAAGTAAGAGACCTGGCCTAATATTGCGCCAGTCTGACCATCAACCGCTTCCAACAACCGGAAGTATGGCGATGTGGTCTATATGAGTGCGCCATCCCCCTCGCTCATTATGTATATAGAAGCCTTCTGTGGGAAACGCAACTCAGCCACAGGTTAAAAATCATGCTCATCTTCAAATAAGCCCTGCATTTTGGCAGCTCAGGGGGAGCAGAACCCTTCTCAACCTCACGCTCAGTTTCGAGCAGGTCTACAGGCTGCAGCAATCCCGTGGTAAGCGCAAAATTGAGTCCCACTAACAGTGCCCACACAGGAGCGGAGGGCGGAGTGGGCTGAATAAGTCGAAGGCATCCAGTTTACAAAAAAATCCGAGTAAATAATTAATGGATAATATGGGACATGAAACCGTCAAAAACCGTTACCCAAAGTTCTCAGGCTCCGACAACCGAATGGTTTGGGCTGAACATCGTTAAGTGTCAAGTCATAATGCATTTATTTATTTATTTTTCGATGTTTAGCCTCATCGTAAAAGGCGCACTTGGTACACAAGCGGACGAGGACCTCGACATCCTCTAAGGGTGTGCAGTAAAAGGGGCGGAGCACTTTTCAACTTTTTTGAGGACTATCCTCGACCACTTTGCAAGTATTGGAAAGGCAAGCGAAATAGGACCAATGCCCACGAGGCATTTCCATGTCTGTTTGCGATAAAAGAAGGTGTTTCTTGGGTGCCCGCCGGTAAATTGACCGCTGAGAATTTATGGGTAGCTTCTACATTTGATGTATGGTATTCGATTTCCAGGGTTTTCAGATCAGATCTGACCTGCATGACTCACATGACCTTCATAGTGTAGTTGATATGACCCATCCAATAGCGTGTTGCCAATACTAGGAACGCCCTTATAAAATCACTCTACGTTATTGTGATTGCACTTCACGCATCCCAATGATCAAGAGTTCAGATGTATGCTCACCACCCCACCCAACCGAGTCGGGATAAAACAAAGGTTTGAATGTGAAAGGGAGATTTTCGGCTGCTCGCACTGGGTGCCGGGACACACAAAATGTACACACTGTGTGTTCGTCTTCGCCCGGAATGGCACTGGTGTTCGTGAAATAGCTACGCACCGGTGGTGGTGGTAAGGTGGCAACATAAGTTGACATTGGGATGGCGAAAATGAAAATGCACAATAACGTACAGTGATTTAAGGTGCAACATAGACAACACTAGCAAAAGCGTTCTCAGAAAAAAACAAGCAACAAGCTTGCTTAAGCGAGTGGGAAAATCATTAGAAGAAACAGCATGAAAAGCTCGATTATTTGACCTGAAATTAAGTGGTCTCGCTCCAGTGTGGCCTGATATCCTCCTTTTACATACAATCAATGATAAATACCACCACCGTTCGGCTCTTTTTGCTCATATAGGCCCTTCAGCGGAGATCAATGGTAATCATCCACTAACATAACCCAACGCTCCAGGAATACTATCTCAATTTGTATATTTTTGTTTTCTCTTCCTTGAGTGTTAAGTGGCGCGACTTTGTCTTCTTTTTTTATGTTCTCTTTTTGCTGGTGGTAACGTAAGGTGGCGGTTAGTTCGCGTCTGGATAGATGGGAGGGTCACTCATGGGGTAAAAGGCTTAAAAAAGGTGTTCCTAAGCATTGGACAAAACGACATCTGTGGGTCAATACACTATAACAAGGTATATGAGGTCTATCGAGGTTCAGATAAATATACAAAACCTGGGTAAATCGAATATACAATCTAAATGGGAAGCTTGACTACCACGTAAAATTATCACGTCAATCAGACCAGAGAAAACCCTAATTTCGCAACGGCAGAGACATGGAAATACCTCGGGGCATATTTGGTCTATTTTCCATCCCTTATCCATACTGTCACAGGCGGTAGGGACAAAACGCTATGAAACGTCTCCGCCCTTTGCATTGTTAGACTTTGAATTACAAGGTCAAAGGTCATACTTAGTTTCATTAACTTTACTTTACGACGTTTTCGGAATGGTGAAAACACTGTAGAATATTCGATAAAATTTGATTCCTGCTAACTCCATTACACAGAAGATATAAGCGTTTGATTGATACCAAGTACGCCAAAAGTCGTGAACTTTGATGACCTCTAAATCTGACCTTAGAGGTCACCGGGACCTAAAAGTTGTTGTGCATGTTTCTTTCATTTGACACTACATGTGTACCAATTTTTATCAAAATCGAAGGGGGTCGGGGATTTTCTTGTGCGATCTGACATGGAATGCACCATGTATAACATTTACACGTGATGGAACATGCAGCGCATTTCATTAGCGAGAACCCACGCAAAGACAAACTTGTTGTTCTGGCCCTGACCGCACCAACCGATCGCGCAATTTTAGATCGTCGGTACAATTTAGTGGTGAAAGCTTACGTCCACTAACGCCAGAGGTCCGGCCAGCCAGCTGGCTTCAGAGTTCAGGACCTTGAACGCGGCCGCTGCCGCATGGCTGCAAGTCATTCCCGCCAGGCGCCAGGAGCGAATACCAAGCGCAGAAGTTGGAGTTTTTGTTCAAGATACTTTTCATCGGATTGGACAGATTCTCAGAATAATAAGGTACTGCTTAGCAGTAAAACCTTTGATAGCATATAATTATCAAATATATGATACTGAATTGCCAGCATATTAGCATAGCATGCCATATACATCAGAACAAAGGAATAACTATAAGTACACGAAGGTCCTAGGTATGGTATGCCATATCAAGATCCATCTGACAATTATACAATATATACATATATCCAGGGGTGAAGGTTCCTATTCAGATGGAGGCTTCAGCCCCACCCTTCCACACACACTTAGGCTTCAGCCCCCCAAACTTTGACGAGGAAGTGCGTGAATTCCGGGGAGAAATATGTATTTTGTGGATTTTGATGGTACTTAACCCTATTCCCTGGGGGCGGCATAATTACGTTAACCTGCGGGGGGGGGGCAGATTCCGCCCCCCTCCAGAGATCTCGAGAAACCGCTCGGCGATTTTGATGGGATGAACACCATTCGATTCGTGTGCGAAATGTCTGCTTTGTGATACAAAGAAATTGCTGTTTTTGTCTAAAATGGGGGGCCGAGGAGGCAAAAATACGATAAAGTTTGTGGGTGGTTTTTTGAAAGGTCAGTTGGTGGGCCATTGATGATTGACCGATTTGCCTCATGCAAAACACGTTTCTTGAGCTTCCAATGTCATGTTCGTTTAATGTGTGAAAGGGACACAGTACAAAAAACGAAAAAATCAGTAGACCCACTCAAGGGAAAAAAATGGGGAGAAATTTTTGATGAAAAACTGATAGGTATGTTTTTTCCTTAGTGCTTTGGGAAGCGTGGGAACGTAACATGTGGGCTTTGTTGCTGATAATATTTTGTTTAAATATGTAACAAATGTAGTGCATAAGGCGGGAGTTCAGTGGATTAAACAACGTGGGGGGCACCATGTGCGGAAGTCCTTTTTATCACTTGCCTATTTGAAGTTAGAGCCTAGAATGTAAAACAGGAGAATATGCCTCCCTATTTGTATGTTAGATGAGCTGCACCTCTGCTCCAAAAAAATTATGTTATCGCAATTATGTAGATGGACAAGCATCGAATAGTTTCTGAACGCTGTTTATTCCACCCAACTACGATAGGAAGTATGCACCGCGACACCCACGTTCGAAATGAACTCCAAAAACATGACCCTTGAGCGTGCGCCTCTGCTGGCCGATTTTTTTTGACAATTTTCACAGAAAACGCGTCATTCATATTTCGGAACAGGCCCTTAAGTTTCAAGACGATAGACGTAACGGGTTCAAAGCGGCGGGCGAAAACTACCGGTGGGGGGGGGCAGAATCTGCCGCCCGGCAGGGAAATAGGCCCCCGCAAAATCAGTCTATAAATATAAAATAATATGATGGATTTTGTACCCGGCTCAGACCCCACATTAGTCTAAAAGAAGTCTAGGCACAAATGCATATATTAATGGAGACCGCCAGATTCAGAGATTGTGACAATCAAACTGACCATAGATACACCGTGATAACGTACCAGACAACCTTCATCGGATAAACATGCGCTCAGTAGACGATGTGCTCACTATCACAGAGCGTGTCAAGAATGCAGTTAATGCGATTTACGTATAAGACAATATAACATGGTATAAAAGGAAGTAGAGACAGACACAATATCAGCATCGGAGGTGAGCCCGACGATTGAGTCCAGATCAGCTCCATAAAACCAGTTGTTATAGAGTTTACGTATAACCGCATAAACATGCATCTTGAACAGGCCTCAGGACCTCATGATCAGGTTCTGACCACAACGGGCTATATCCGTCCTAGCGTACATTATGAAGGTCATTTAGAGCCATCAATTCCATGAATGACGTCACATGAATCATGGCTTCCGTGCGGTAAGCCTCTGCCACGGAACACTTTTCATTTTAAACAGTGCTTCAGGTTCTCGGATGAGGCCAAAAAAATCTGCCAAAGTGCTTCAGTAGACGACCTGTGAGCATGCATTGATATCATGCAGCTACATGCATTATGTAACGAGTATCCCATGAAGAGGACTAATCTTGTAATCCCCTGCAGAGGCTAATTCGAGGCTACCTGCTGCAAGTCAGTGAGTGCGGAGTGGGCGGCAGTGGAAAGGCCTTGGTCGCCGATCTTCCTAGGAACGCTCGGCGGTGGGGCGGCCGCTCGTGTCTCGCCATCCGCGGGGGGCCGGGGACCGGTTGAGGTAGAGTGGAGGGGAGGAGGGCGCAGGAGCAGAAACCACTGACAAGGAGAGGAAACGCGGCGGCGCTCCGGTCTCAGTCGAGTGTCGCCTCTGCTGCCGTGATGAAGTGCTCCACGTTGTGTCTGCTGCTGTGTGCGGCGCTGGTGAGTGGCGCCCCCAGCCTGCTGCCGGGCGACCCGAACTATTCCCCGGACCACGCGCACAATCACGGAGAGCACGCACACGACCACGGAGAGCACGTGCACGACCACGGAGAGCACGTGCACGACCACGGAGCGCCTGCCCACGACCACGGAGCGCCTGCCCACGACCACGGAGCGCACGCGCACGACCATGTAGATGGAGCGCACACGCACGACCAGGGAGAGGGAACGCATGCGCACGCACAAGACCAGGGAGAGGGAACGCATGCGCACGCACAAGACCAGGGAGCGCACGCGCACGCACAAGACCAGGGAGCGCACGCGCACGCAGAAGACCAGGGAGCGCACGCGCACGCACAAGACCAGGGAGCGCACGCGCACGACCACGGAGATGGAGCGCACGCGCACGACCAGGGAGAGGGAACTCACACGCACGCACAAGACCAGGGAGCGCACGCGCACGCACAAGACCAGGGAGCTGCACGGCGCACTCGACGCACGGAGATGGAGCGCACCGCGGCGACGACCAGGGAGAAGGAACGCGACGCCACGCACAAGACCAGGGAGCGCCACCTTCGCTAGTACAGGGAGACGACGCATGCGCACGCACGAAGACAGGGAGCGCACGCGTCACGTATCACGGTAAGCACACCCGTGAGTCCTGCAAGCCCATGCGACAAACCCACCGGAGCCGCTAGAGCGCCATTGTGGCATCACAGCTTCCTAGTACCAGAAGGTTCCCAGCCTGTCAGTGCTTTCCCTGGTCAGGAGTTTGCTGGTCAAGCTTTCCCTGGTCAGGACCACCCTGGCCAGGCCCACCCTGGCCAGGCTTCCCCCGAGCCGGGCTCGTCGCTGACTAAGGGCATCCCTGACTTCCCGGTGAGCTATGCAGCCTCAGGCGACGCCAGCGCTGTGTCAAGTCAGACGGTCAGCGCTGTGTCAAGTCAGACGGTGGCGCAGCCTCCGGCGGTCTCGGCACCTCAGCCGTCAAAGCCGGCGAAGGTCGCCCGTCCGTCCAATCCGTTCCTGTCTGGCAACGTCCAGCTGCCGTCCTCGAGCTCGTTCAAGGTGCCGGTGAAGCCGGTGCTGCCGCCGGCGCAGCGGCCCACTCAGGAGCCCATCAAGAAGGAGCTCCTCAACACGAACCCGCTGGGCGGTCCGGCTGGACCCAAGGGCGCCGTGCGCGCCAGTTGCCCCGGTCCGGCCAGCGCGCTGCCCTGCGTGCCGGATGACGAGTGTGACCCCTACACGGGCATCCTGAAGTCTGACGGAGTCAAGCTGCCCTACCCCATCACCAAGGACACGCCGACCGTGGCCATCGATCAGTGTAAACTGGGAACTGGTGTCGGTGTCTGCTGTAAGCACCTCCCCAAGCCGAAGCCCATCATCACGACCACAGCCGTCCCGCTCGGAGTGGACTACGGCCAGGGGCTGGAGCACCTGAAGCAGCCGCCCACGGAGAAGCCAATCAACCCCTTCCTGCCCGAATATAGGCCGCCATACTAAGCGGCTGAGCTCGACTGCAGCATCAGCACAGCGATGGAGGCGGCGGCTACGGCAGGGGAAGCGGGGGCGGGGAGGAGGAGGGGCAGGGTGCGGAGAGCACGCGCGGCCCTGGCCCTGCCCGTCTGCTGAGGAAGGCCAAGGCTGAACGGGTGGCAGCTTGCTGAGTTAGTGATGTGTCCGTTGTCTCCACTTCCTGGGTCCTTGGATTAGCTGTACAGTGCAGTCTCATGTGTTAATTGTTGGTATGCCCATGCTCTGTTTCGTCCTAAAGTGTTTGTGATTTTGGGCAACATTGCTTGTGATGGAGCAGCTTTACAATGTCATCGAGTTTGTTCACCATGCCTTTAAACAGGTTGATACTGTTTACTTCAAGTTCTTGAAAGGAAATGTGAAATATGCGAAGGGCATTTAGTTATGTACTTTGTACGTATAATACATGAAAACAAATACAAAATAAATACAACTATTTTATACAACCGACGATTTGTATTACAAATTACTACACGCTCATCTGAGCATAACTGGTTTGAAAAGAAACTCCACATCGTACAATACAGTCTTCAGACCAATGTTTAACTGAACTAATATACATTGTAAAAAAAATGAAGGAATGCATACAGTAGGTAGTATCAGATGATTTGATCAACACCGAAGAAAATCACCGTTTCTCTTTGTAAAGAAGCGTTCGCATGTTTACTTTAGGACATCAAACTTCAGACTGATTTATTGACCCAATGTCTATCTTTTGTCCTTTTGTTGGTGCTAAATTAAGGAACATAATTGTAAAGGCTTTACAACGAATAGGGTAAATATGTAAAATACCATCTCATTAAACGCCGCTTCAACTTACGTCCAAATTAATGCAAATGTTATGTCATTTCGTATGACATTTACGTTGTATGATCTTTGACTTTTATTAAGCAGTAAAACAGGCTTCATGGAAGCAGCAGTTTGCTAACATTATCGATTTTTCCAAACCCTTTCAAACAAGCGTTTTTCCCACATGTCCGGGTAAAACGCCCGCAGCCCAAATACAAAACTCATCCTGCGTACGTAATCGATTGTTTTAAGAACGTAACGCAGCTGTAGGTATCTAACTTACTATTTAAAGAAAGTCTGTCATTCTGTCTGTTCATCATCCAACTTTTTCCTTATACGTATTATAAGTACGAAAGGCTATGTAGTTTCGACACATTAGCATTGAATAATATCTAAGAATTCATTTTGCAAATCGCATGACAACATGTGTGTATATATTTTGCTGCCTACATTTCCCAACATCAAACCGTCCTCTTACTAGTAAAGATAATGTACTATACAATATAGTAAAGATAATGTCTGACTGTGTTGGAACAAATAACACGACACAACTTCCAACGATAATACCACCGTCCTCCCTCTGATGAGCGGAACTTGAACTATACGCCACCTAGCCGTTCGCACCGAATTTAAAAGTCTTTAAAGGGACACTGCCACCTTAACATAATATTTGAGTTGAGATAGCCATTTTCCGCTCTTGGCATTGCAATTATGTATGGTATATAAGTTAAAACAGCCACTGAGGTCGTATCACAAATAAATTTGAGTTAGGTTTTGACATCTGCAAAATCAGGGTCCCCAGTGTATTTGAACGGGGACCCCGAGCCGATGTCGTCCAGGGGTCGAAAAAAAAATGAAAAGTGGTCGCCAACGAAATTCCATATCAAAGTGGTCGCCGCAGGGATGAAGGCCTACTTGACCAGAAAATTATCGAACCAACCGATAATTCGACCTGACGGCTTTTACTGAAGATTTTACTGAAGGTTTAACTGGTAGGTAACTTGGATACCGGTGTGGTTCGAGGTTAGGGTTGGAGATTTAGGACTGAAGCTCTTATTTTGCCCATGGTCATGCAAAGTGGTCGCCAACGAGGTTGGTAGGACAGAGCTTTTTTCGACCCCTGATGTCGTCGTCTCTCTTTACTAAATGTTGATTATAGTCTATTTGCTTTACCTTTGGCGATGCATTATCTAAACACTAGTCATACATATGGCAGCGTGAAGGTTTTCTTTATTTCCCAAAATTCCTTCATATAACGTCATCGGCCCAAATAATACAACTTAATTTTATATGAAATTGAGCACTCTTTGTGAGAAAAAATGTCATAATCGTGTTCGGCAGCAATTACTTCTTATTAAGCACCACAAGCGAAGTACATTTAAGAACTTTTGGGAAGGTGGCAGTGTCCTTTTAACTTTTAAGTCACAAACCACGATCCCTTGATGGGTGAGTACCTCAGAAATAGGACGAATAAAAAACGTAAAAATGCAGTCTGTATGCATAGATCGTCCAGCGGAGCGGACGGGTTAGCGCTAGTGTATCCTGTGTGCTGTTTTATTTGCCTTCAATGTGTATGGTATACCGGATACATATCAAATATATAATATGCGTATTATATGGCCCTCTAGGCCAGTGAAGGATTATTTCAGACCTAGCGAGAACACTCTCAGGACTGACATGGATAAACAATTTCCCAATGCGATACACAGTCAGAAGGGGCGTTTTATCCCTGCCTCTATTTATATGGTTTTTGTACCGAGGGTGTTTGACCTCTGATAGTCTGGCTCTGGGGCGTCTAGCCTCACGCCTCTCAATCAAGTTTTTGTTTGCCACACAGCGACGATATGCGCCATAGCTGCCGATAGGCGCAGGGGCGCAGCCAGACTTTTGCCAAGGGAGGGGCACGGCATCCCCAGGGGCCCCCTCAGCATATTGTCCCCCGAAAAAAAATGATGCGAAAATGAAAATATCCCCGGATTTAGGCCACTATATTTTTTAGGGCCCAAAAAAGTTGCAAAAAGGGACGTCACCGATAATTTTTTAGTGAAAAAGTCGGTCCAATGGGAGGGGGCACGTGCCCCCTGTGCCCCCTGACTGCGCCCCTGGATAGGCGCCATAGATGCCGGAACATTTTGGAACCACAAGAAATGATAGCCATTTAACCATATTGACTCAACGATATCAGGCACTAACATCTTATGAATTAATCGCAAAAACAACTCAAACAGGTTTCAAAAACAAAGGGGAGGAACTTACTCCGATGTCAATTGGTGAATCGGCTTGGAAGAACCGATCACTTAAAATAGACATTCACTTGATGGTTGTAAGTGGACCATTCCAAGAAACCGTTGGGGAAAGCAAAAGTAAATTGTAGGCGGGGGTGTTAAACACAGGAGGGGGAGGGGGCAAATTCCCCGAATATTACCTAATATCGTGTTCACGATAGAGGTAAAGACCATTTTGAACAAATATCGCTTGTAATAATATCCTATCGGCCTGGACGCCGATAAACCGTCACATAAAGTAATAAAAATGAGTGAAACTAAACATATTCACTTTTGGGGGGAACCATCAGCTAATGCTAGGGGGCCACACACAATCACTATTTTTAGTGATTTTGCTAATGGATACGTAAAAGGGAATGTTTCACCTTTCTGAAAGTTATCATACACGCCCGTTGAAGTAAAATATTTTGGAAGGAAGTGCTGCTGAAAAAGATGATGATCTACGTTTCTAAAAAATAATTTAACTTTTTATTGGTGGGCGGAACAATGACGTCAATATTGAGCTATATAGAGTTATAGAGAATAGACACAAACGTTGTAGACAATTATGACGACTTGAATACAGGCAAGTATTTTGTTATCGTGCTCGCAGCAGGCTGCAGCAGATAATCCAGTCAAGGTTCGTGAAAATATACAAGTCGTTTTCGCCAAAGACCCACAAGGACCAATAATCTTGAAGTCACTGTCAGCCAATCAGCAGCGGCACTAGCCTAGATGCATTTTGCAAATTATAAATTCCATCGCTGAAAAACGGCTAAGTTTGGGAAAAAATGGTTTTGGTAATTTATACTTTTCAATAACGGACAAAGATAATAGCTATCTCAGTTCAAACCAATACAAAGGTGAAACATTCCTTTAATGATTTAGAGCAACGCACATTGGCGGATCTAGGATTAAGTTTTTGGCGTCATGGGATGGGGGCATTGCCGATTTTTTAAAATCAAAATGATAAAAACTATTTGGATTTTGCTCTCTTATGCATTTAAGATCAACTTTCCTTAGTAAAAGTTGCGTAGATCTCCTTCTAGATCAGGAAATGTGTAAGTTTGCGCCAATTTCAGACGTTTGGGGGAGCATTTGCCCCTGATGCCCCCCTGGATCCACTAGTAGAGCAACGTATTTTCTCTTGTAACTAGGCTTTGGTCACATGTAACTTACCAAAGATAACTATCCTAAATTGTGAAAACGTCTTTAAAGGAAATAGTTCACCTTCAGCATGGGTTTTGAACTGAGATAAAAGTTGTGTAGCCCGTGTTGAAAAAAACTCAAGTGCAAGTTTTCTGGACTAAGAAGCAATACATCCAGCCAAATAATTTTGACTTTTTGTCGAAGGAATGTGGGCCATGAGCAAAGAATGTCAAGCATGTGGGCCTTCGGGAGGCTATACAGTAATCATACGCGACTACCTTCGAATCTGATTGGCTGAGCTATTCGATTCTTTCGTTTGACGTTGCAGAGTGCGCATATAGTTTTGATACAAATACAATCAATGATGTAAGTACGTCCTCTTTCACTGTAATCGGAGCCGATGTATTGCTATTTTTTGACAATATGAAAAGACATTTTTTTAAATAATAATCAATCATGTTTTGGAAAAACAAACATCCAGGGTGGAACTATTCTCCATTAACAAGTATACATCGCTTTTGCTTCCCTAACTGCCACCGTCATGGTGGTGAGTTTTCCATACTTTAACCTGTACCTGTGTTTCATACCGGTGTTCATACTAACCTGTACCTTGTGGTTTCATTACCGGAGTTTATCATAATACTTAACCCCCAGTTGTCCCTCGTATCCGGCCGATCCGGTATTGTGGTAAAGACATTTTTGCCATTTGATTGACAATTTATTTTCACTCAAGGTGGCGTCGCCAAGGATTTTTAGATTGCGGGGGGGGCAACATGATTTTCTCAGGGGGGCAAGTCAGTGATATAATCAAATTTCTCTCCTCAGCCATCTGTTGTTGATCGGGGGGATAGGGTCGAGTCGTTAAGAATCGCACTTTATCTAGTATACATTTGTTTTTGCTCAGGCCGTGTCCTTGGCTACTTTTCTCCGCCAGACATACGTGCGGATACCAAAAACGGATTCAGTTAAGAAGCTTGATTCCAGATCTACTGAGATCATAGTGTCAGTTCTTAAATATACAGGATTTACCGGGATCGGGACCACAGAAAGGTACAAACTAAACCATTTTCAAAGGATTCGTTGGAATCCCGCGGGTAAAAATAGGATATTTAGTGTCGAAGGGAAACAATCTATGGACGTGGTCACTGATCAACCAACCCCATTTTTTCCCAACCTCAACATCTCCTCGGATCTGTATTGATCTCAGGGGGTCCCCAATCGGATGTTACGGGGGCAAGTTGCCCGCTGCCCCCTGGCGACGATACTGCATGTCTAAAAAATGGTCACGAGATTATGATTCACGCCTGCATTGAACCATCACGAGATTATGCTTCGCGCCTACATTAATCTTCCAGCTCACCGACACCAATAAACCTGACAAATCCCTCCTCAAGCTCGTCTGAATTTCTTAGAAGCAGCTGCTGGCTCACCTTGGCCCCTTTGATGACGTCATTTCTATGTGATTTCATGGCATGTGATATTCGGTAGACTATACTCAGCCATGACGTGGTATCCAATGTTCCGCATTAGTCTCTTGAATACATAGCTTTACCAAGTAGATATATGTAAGTACCTTATACTTACTTAGAAATGGACCGATAACATGGTATCTAAATGATGAAATATGTAGTCATGTTTGGGAAATACCGTTTTTTAATTAACAGTTATTTCATATGTGTATGAACCTAATTTTGAACTATCTGTTTTCTTCCGACGTCTGAAATAATAGTATATAGTGATGATGTTTATGATAATCATGTTTATGATAATCATGCACATGCCAATAATGTTAAAAGAAGGTATACCTACACAATTTAAGTAGTTCAGATATTCCATCTTCCTATAACACGAGGAAAGCTGTTGTTAATTCCAAAGAACCATTCCTATTGTCTACCGAAAGAATGTGAGCATAAGCGATGAGATTACTTTTCACAGCAGGCCTTGCGCGGCGTCAGCGCACCCTTCCATGCTGCTGTTCCCTTGTAGCACGGCTCTGCAACAGCTTCTCTGCTAATCGGTGGTGGATCAGTACAGCCAAGCCCGGCTGTCGGGCTTCCCAGACATCCCCCACCTGACGTCAGCAGCTCCCTCCCGGACCTCACTGTCCGCCTGGACCACAGCACCGCCCTCGCCACCGGACCTCGCTGTCCGCCCCGCACCACAGCACCGCCTGTACCTCGCTGTCCGCCCCGCACCACAGCACCGCCCGGACCTCTGGACCTCGCTGTCCGCCCCGCACCACAGCACCGCCCGGACCTAGCTGTCCGCCTCGCACCACAGCACCGCCCTCGCCTACACCGGACCTCGCTGTCCGCCCCGCACCACAGCACCGCCCTCGCCTACACCGGACATCGCTGTCCGCCCCGCACCACCGCACCGCCCTCCGCCTACCCAGACCTCGCTGTCGCGCCCGCAAAACCACCGCACCGCCTCGCCTACACCGGACCCTCGCTGTCCCGCCCGCACCACCGCCACCTCCCTCGCCAACCGGACCTCGGCTGTCCCTCGCCCGCACCACAGGCACCGCCCGGACCTCGCTGTTCGCCCCGCACCACAGCACCGCCCGGACCTCGCTGTCCGCCCCGCACCACAGCACCGCCCGGACCTCGCTGTCCGCCCTTCACCCCAACACCGCCCGGACCTCCGCTTGGTTCGCCCCGCCACCACAGTGCACGCCCGGACCTAGCTGTTCCGCCCGCCCCAGCACCGCCCTCGGCCAGCCGGACCTCGCTGATCCCCCGCACCCGCCCGCCGGACCTCGCTGTCGCCACTTCACCCAACACCGCACCGACTCGCTGTCACCGCCCCTGCACCCCAACACCGCCCGGACCTCGCTCTCCGCCCCGCACCACAGCACCGCCCGGACCTCGCTGTCCGCCCTGCACCCCAACACCGCCCGGAGCTCGCTGTCCGCCCCGCACCACAGCACCGCCCGGACCTCGCTGTCCGCCCTGCACCCCAACACCGCCCGGACCTCGCTGTCCGCCCTGCACCCCAACACCGCCCGGACCTCGCTGTCCGCCCTGCATCACGACAACGCCCTCGCCTTCACTGGCATCGACACTGACACATATTGACTGGTTTGCTGGTCCAAAACGGCAACAATGCTGGTTTCGGAGCTAAACCAAAATGCAATAGCCGTTTTCACGATGGCTTATTTTGCGCGAAATGTTTTAAAATATCTTAAAAAATGTTTGTAAATGTTTTAGTAGTGCCGTCTTCACGAATGAACTATATTGCCGAAGAAATGTGTTAACAACCTCGCCCTACGGGTCCAAACAGGGTGAGGGTTATTTTTTTCGATATTTAGTTCAATCGTGAAAAAGCGGCTACTACCTAAAACATTATTACAACATTTTTAAAATGTTTAAAACATTTGGCGCTAAATAATCCATCGTGAAAACGGCTAATGTCTCAGCAACTTAAAAAATCGTGTATTTACTCATTAAGTTTATCCGCTAAGTGAAGATAAACTCGTGACTTTGTAAGTTGTTTATATTTTCTTTCACATCATTAAATGTGCCAATGTTTGGCCAATCTCTGGTGTTTTGTGAGACAGAAGGAGTAGAGTCGGCTTAGGCTCCCTTAAATCCGCCAGCAAGGGCACACCGCCACGAGCACACACCCCGCGCATGACCGCATCATGCGAACACCAGCTCGAGTACGAAGTATCCGAAGTATACGTCACATGTATATTAGCAGTGCGATGCACACAGGCCAGCCATCAGTGAACCACGCCGCCCGGGTGGGACGGCTCCCTCCGGCGGCATCGCCCCCTCGGACCGGCCCGGTCCGCCGAGGACCACGTCGGGACCAGCGGCGAACCACGGCGGGACTGTCACTACGACCAGCGCCGGGATCAGCGTCGGGACCACCGACTGCCTCCGGAACCGCTGCTGGAGCCAGCGCCGGGAACACGATCCGCAGCCAGGACCGCCACCGGGACTATGGACAACCTGATGGTCCACGAACCACCGCGCCGGCGGGACCACGGACAGCCGGCAGACAGGCCGGTGGTGACCGCAGACCGGCCGGCGGTGACCGCAGACCGGTTCTCTCGGCAGTAACCGGTCGCGGGCGTCCCCACGTCCAGTTTGTACGTCTCCAGTCGGAAGTCGGAACAAACAACCAGAAATACAACCACAGTTGACATCGATAGGCAAAAACATCGATATATAACAAACGTGGACATTGATGGAAACCGGGCGGTCAGCGTCGAAATGGTACGCTCGTGGCGCTCACTGGCTCAGTGGCTGAGCCACCAGCCGACCGCCGTGGTTGAATTCATTTCGCCATAATCCGTGGAAAGCACGCGCAAGCTTAGCCACAACACGCTCTGAGTATGGGCGCTGAAATGGTTGGGCCATGCCGGCGAGTTAATATAGCGCAAAACGTAACGAGAGAGTATGGAGGCGCCAAATTATGATGCAGAAACAGACGCAAGCATACGCAACGCACACTCCATCCGCGGCGAGTGACGCTCGAGATTCTCGCGTTCTGAATGAGTTCGTTGTAGAGATTCACTCGAACGCGAAACGAGGCGCGTCTCCAAACTCGAACACCAACACCGTAACCAGAACACCTGAGTTTAGAGGTCCTATACAGGCTCTATCGGAACGAGCAGCGAACGGAACACAGGATCCCACGCGCTGACTTGTTAGCTCGCTGCTCAGTCGCGGCGGCGCGAGCACAAAGCGCAACGTACAAATGTCGCTCGGGAAGAGTTCAACACGTCACTCTCTGAGAGCCCGGAGCGGGTTTCTCTTACCCTGTCGGCCACTGGCGGGTTAACCTGAGTGATCAGTCACCCCGCCGTTCACGGTGGCACGTCATGCATTCCACACAGCGCACGCGCTCACGCAGTCTTTTCATGCAATATCAACTCTCGTTAGAGGTTCTAGTCCACGCGCGGCCGATGAGACTCGACCGCCCCTGGCGGCCGCCGCGCACACTAGTGTTTGGCCCCGGCGCCGCAGATGGCGCTGTGGTCTCCCCGCTGGATTCGGCGCTTTCGGCGCTCGATGCGGTGCTGGGTCGCGATCGCATGCGATTGGAGAACCACTTGGAGACCCCGCTAACGAGAGTTCGCACTAATCATAGTTTCGAGTCCTGGTCCTGAAACAGACGGAACACAATATCAGATTTGCCGGCTTGGGGATGTTAAGCAAGCAACTTTAACTGTGAGCTGTGAAGCAACCGTAAAAATAGGAGCATTGTTGTTCCTTGTACTACCCATCACAAGGCAAAGAGCAGAAGACAAAAGCATTTGTTATAAAAACTAACAAATACATGACCAGATAAGGTTGAGGCGAAAGACATAAGACGTTATACGTTAAATTATAGATCGTGGGACTTTAGATCGCAAGCTCTAGCGTGTGGATTACACTCAAGCAAGCCCTACCAAAACACAACAACATCCGCTGCCTCCTTCCTCCACTTCTCCCAACATCTCTCCCACCCACTCCCCCAGTATACCCACATAGCTGAATCGGCGCGAGCCGGGCGAAGGTGACCGCTCCTCTGTGATGGTCTCCATCTCGTCTGCGGTCTCCTCCTGGAGGGAGCTCTCAGAGCCGGCGTCCTCCATGTGAGTCTCCGAGAGGCCGACAGAGGGCGCTGCTGACAGCGACACGGACACGTCCCGCACCGACTGCTCCTCCTGCGAGACCGAGGCGCGGGTCAATCGTTAGCGTTCGCCAGCAAGCGTCGATATCGCCTCCTAAAATGGACTATTTGTCTGGTAAGTTGATCCAACGTATTCGAGAACTCGAGCCAGACAAAATGATCAGATTTATTCCCTTGCATTTGTAAGCCGAAACACGGCATCCTTATGGTGATACACCTCACAAGCATGGCTGTAGCCCGTAGTTATCGTGGCTGTGGTGACCGGTGATATTGTTCTAAAGCTCTGATTTATCCGTTTGGAGCTCAGCTGACATCTTGCGTCGGGGGCTCGCGGGAGAGGTGTAGGCGGCGCTGCGACCCACGTACCCGAATGACCTCAGTCCAGCGCGTGTGGTTGGTCATCAGATGTTCCGTCTGGATGCAGAAGACGTTCCTGCGCCGCGGCGGCTTCTCCTCTTCATCGTCTTCCTCGGAGTCAGACGGACAAGAGCTGCTGTCTGCAGACTCTTCTGCCGGGGATAGTTACACAGTCAGACGAGGTTCTCTCGGAGTCAGACGGACAAGAGCTGCTGTCTGCAGACTCTTCTGCCGGGGATAGTTACACAGTCAGCCGAGGTTTGCAGTCAGGGATGCTGTTCGCGTGGTCTTGTGCGGGAAATAATCGCATATTCGCTAGGTTTGAATCTGTCGGACACGTATTTTGTGATGATACAAACGACTAAGAGATGATGGCATTGGGTTGAGTCAGGGTCTGATGGATATGTTGTCAGGACAGTACTGGTGTAAGAAGCGCATTCATAACACACCCTGGTCACTGAGATTAGTACGCTTATTACCAACAACGTAAACCAGCATAACACAGGGACTACCGAGTTTTGCTCATAAATGTTCGAGATATTTTGTCAGTAAATTCCTTAAACGCGTCCGACTGCTTGTAAACCTTCTACTTGTGTTTCCACACTGCTCTGAGCCTGCCGCTCTCAGGGCACTACATCTGAGCCTGCCGCTCTCAGGGCACTACATCTGAGCTGCCGCCTTCAGGGTCCACGACTCTGAGCATGCCGTCTCAGGCACTACATCTGAGCCTGCGCTCTCGGGCACTACATCTGAGCCTGCCGCATCTCAGGGCACACAATCTGAGCCTGCCGCTCTCAGGCATACATCTGAGCCTGCCGCTCTCAGGGCATCTCTGAGCCTTGGCCGCTCCGAGGGCATGCACTCTGAGCCTGCCGCTACTCCAGGCACTGACATCTGGCTGCCCGCTCGAGGCACTAACATCTGAGCCTGGCCGCTCCGGCACTACATCTGAGCCTGACCGCTCCGCAGGCACTCCATTGAAGCCCTGCCGCTCTTCAGGGCACTACATCTAGCCTTCCGCTCCGAGGGCACTACATCTGGCCTGCGCTCTCGGGCACTACATCTGAGCCTTGCTCGTCTAGGCACTACATTGGCACTGCCGCCTCTCAGGGCCGAATAGATCTGAGCCTGCCGGCCGAGGCACTTACCTCTGAGCCTAGCCGCTCTCAGAGGCACTACATCTGGCCTGCCGCTCTCAGGGCACTACAATCAGCCTACGCTCTTGGGCACTACATCTGAAGCCTGCCGCTCGAGGCACTGCATCTGAGCCATGCCCCTCAGGACACCAATTCTGTAGCTGCCGCCCGGGGCACTACATCTGAGCCTGCCGCTCTCAGGGCACTACATCTGAGCCTGCCGCTTCCGGGGCACTACATCTGAGCCTGCCGCTCTCAGGGCACTACTCTGAGCCTGCGCTCCGAGGGCATACATTGAGCCTGCCGTTCAGCGGCACATCTGAGCTGCCGCTCTCGGGGCACTACATCTGAGCTGCCGCTCTCAGGGACACCTTCTCTGAGCCTTGCCGCTCTCAGTGGCACTACATCTGAGCCTGGCGCTTCAGCGGCACTACCTGAGCCTGCCGCTCCGAGGGCACTACAATCTGAGCCTGCCGCTCTCACGGCCTACTCTGAGCCTGCGCTCTCGGGCTACATCTGGAGGCCTGCCGCTCCACGAGCATAATCTGAGCCTGCCGCTCCGCAGACTACATCTGAGCTGCCGCTCTCAATGGCACTACATCTGAGCCTGCCGCTCCACGAGCACTACATCTGAGCCTGCCGCTCCGCAGGGCACTACATCTGAGCCTGCCGCTCTCAAGGGCACTACATCTGAGCCTGCCACTCTCGAGGGCACTACATCTGAGCCTGCCGCTCTCAGGGCACTACATCTGAGCCTGCCGCTCTAAAGACACTACATCTGAGCCTGCCGCTCTGAGCGCACTACATCTGAGCCTGCCGCTCTAAAGACACTACATCTGAGCCTGCCGCTCTGAGCGCACTACATCTGAGCCTGCCGCTCCGCCGGCACTACATGAGCCTTGCGTACCGCTCTCAGAGCACTACATTTGCAGCCTGCCTCGCAGGCATCACATCTGAGCCTGCCGCTACTCAGGGGCACTACATACTGAGCTGCCCTCTCAGTGGCACTACATCTGCGCCTGCCCTCCGCGGCACGTACATCTGAGCTGCCGCTCTCCAGGGGCACTACCATCTGGCCTGCCGTCCCGCACTACATCTGAGCCTGCCGCTCTCAGGGCACTACATCTGAGCCTGCCACTCTGAGCGGCACTACATCTGAGCCTGCCGCTCCGCCGGCACTACATCTGAGCCTGCCGCTCTAAAGACACTACATCTGAGCCTGCCGCTCTGAGGGCACTAACCGTTCTCCACCCAGATGCCCGGCATTAGACCGGAGTCGTAGTAGGCGTTGCACATGGGCCCGACCAGGTGGTTGATGAAGGACTCCTGCAGCTTGGCCAGCTGCGGGTTCTTCCTGTCCATGTAAGGCGACCAGGCAGCCCCAGCGCCACTCCTCGTCACCTGGTAATCACCGTGTCGTCGAATCAGGCCCACAACATGTGGTTATTCTGTTGATTCTTATGGTTGATAATGGGCTGGTCCGGCAATTAACCATACAATTTCCTGGAAGAGAAGAGAGGGAACCATTTCCAAACAATACTGTATACAACGCCAAGAGTTTCCTCGCGCGAGCACTTAGAGGCACTAGCTTGCTGCTATAGGCAACATGAATAATACGTGAAGTTGCTAGTGCCATGAGACCAGGAAATCATTGCTGGTATATCTTCTTTTATATATTATTATATTATATATATATTATATATTATAACTATATATATATTTATATATACAGAACCAGCATATTTCAATATAAACGTAATTCAGGTATACATTGAAGAGCGACTTAGTGTTATCATGGGACAAACAGTGTCATAATCGCTACATTCAACATCTATTGAAAATAGTTAATGAAATATCAAGCTCCTCTCGCACTCTGATGCTGATAACGTTCGCAAGTGTCCTTCATTCAGAAGAGAACGCACCTTGCTCGTAGAACTCTTCTGAGATTCGCTGCGTCCACTGGTAGTGAAGCGGGAAGTCCTTGCAGGGCCCGTTGATGTCGGCCAGCTTGATTGCCATCTCCATGACCAGCAGACGGTCGGTCTCGGAGCGCCAGTCGGTGCCCTCAGAGTCCCGGAACTGATGACCGAGACACAAGCGAAAATGTCATACTCAGACACAAGTTTCGTCATAATTATATGTATGCGTGGACAAATACACAAATGCGTCACAAGGGCATGCTTCTTATAAGTAATTTGGAAAATATGTAAGGTATTTTTTTTCGAGAAGGAAGTGTTTAAAAAAATTTGAAACGAAAGGCTTTAATTAAGTTTACGGCAGGATAATCATTTCGGAAGATTTGTAATCAGTGATTTAAATATAAGCATATACAGTTGTTCTTATAATTGAAGAAAAACTCGAAAAATGCATGTCATAATTTCTATAGGTGGACAATCTCTGTATATCATTTCCAGGGCTTGAATCACATCAATTATCGGGTTTTGAAGCAAGACGTGTATTTTTTCTTTATTTACGGGATAAATGTACGTGTACCCACGGATTGAGGCACTGCAAAGGCTCCGTCCCTGAACTAGTTACGGTGCTCTATCATCTATATTAGAGCCGGATAGACGCGATCAATTGCTCATCATCTTCCAGAATAAGTCCAATCAATACTGCACCGAGTCCGTAACAGTGATCAATGGACAGCTATTCGACGCCGCACTAGACAGCAGAAGGGCTTCTCCGAAAATAATCAAGCCACTAAGGTAAAGCCCACAAGAGGCCTTATGATGCTTCTACGAAAAAATCGTAAACGTCTATAAATGATGCACTCTTAGCATTTTCACTCTTAGCTTAGCACTCTTAGCACAGATCACTCTTAGCACCACACTGATTTGGCTACTCCAGCTTTCTCTCTCGTTGCATTATGCACTGGTAGCGACTTCCAGACACCACATAATATCACCATAGGTCATGTTCACAGTAATACATCTGGTCAGAACAGCTGCGGTTCTGGGTCTGACATCCCGCATGTCCGCCACTAAAGCAAGTTGATTCAGGCTTTCAACACAGAATTAACACGATTATGCGCTGTTGCCCACACTGGTGGATCTAGGGCTCGAGTTTGGAGAGGCCAAAATTTAGCTCCGTGAAATCAGTGACATGTTGTTGATGGCGGAGGGGGAGGTAGAGTCGGGTCGTCAGCGCTAAGAGTGGTTGAGCGGGGCGGATCATCAGCCCGAAAGAGTCGTTACGAAGAGGGTTGTCGACGTCGTTCTTGGGCCTCAATTTTATTGTCAAACAAATCTGAACGACACACAATAATTGAGGTATGAGAGGTGTGTATTGAGGTGTAGTGTCGCTAGACACGTCAAACCCCATGGCAGTCGCAAGGCCTTAGACATGGCCGCATGATCGCAATCATGATTGTAAGCAGAAGTTTATAAACCCGCAATGGGGAGGGGGGGGGGGCTTGAGGACAATATCTTCCTTTACCCTCCCGGATATTCTCAATAGCTTGAAAACTATTATACCGACCTAAAACTTTGAGTACTTTTTTGTTACATCCAAAATTATACGTCGTCCTACACAAATACAATGAAATTGATACGGTACTTTAGTAGATAATGATGTTTTATCACGTAATGTCATGCAATTTTTGGTGAAAAAACTATAAATGTAAAAAAATCGAGCTTTGATGCAAATTGCAAATGCATAACTTAGGAAGAAAACACATACTTTTTTGTCAAAACGGCATCTCGGATTTTCGGACATCTTGATTTTCAACCACCCCCAAAAAATAAGGAATACAATCCTCAAAATAATTACTTTTTAAAGATAATAAAACAACAAAACATATATTTGAGTACCAAGTACCTAAGTATGAACGTTACCTAAAGCAAATGTAAAAGCAAAAACCTTATTTTTGACTAAATTACGTCTCCCTGAGAATAAGAGGGTAACTCATGCCGTGATTGAAGCTGTTTTTGATTGCTTTTAGTGACCAGAAATATACATGTAAATCCCACCTCTGTATTATGAGACACAATGGTCTATAAACACGCCTTCTATAATTATATTATAGTTTTATGCATGAGTGGCATTAATGATTCAGTTTATGAACGAGCCGAAGGCGAGTCATAACTGAATTTTAATGCCACGAGTGCATTAACGGTTTAGTGCATGGCGTTTCGAGCGAATACAAACTTTTTCGAGTACAGATTTCAAGTACAAGGTAATAATTTAAGAGCTCCAATGGGGTCATTGACACTAAGGCTCAGCAGTGTATTTATCACTCCGGGAGGTGTTTACATCTCAGTTAATACACGGCTAAAGTTAGCAGGTGGTCAATGCGGAATACTTATTCGGCCATGCTACTAAACGATTTGTGCATGGCCGAAGACTAACTAGTTACGGCACAAGTAAACATGTTTTCAAGAGTTCAATGCAGGGTCATTTTCCTGAGGTTAAAGCAGTGTATAATCACTTTTGGGAGTGTTATTACAATTCATTTAAATACACCGCTAAGTTAAAAGGACTGTCCGTGTCCCCCTTTAAAATGTGTCAAATGTACGTCGTTTGTGGTGCAAATATAATGAAGGATGAACACGTTTGATGACATTTGTTTCTCACGAAACCAGTGTCAATTTCATTAAAAAAATCCGTTTTTAAATATTTGGGCTGATTGACGTCATATGATGTAATTTTTTGGGAAAAATTAAAACCTATTTACGCTGTTAATAAGTAGACTAGTCTTGGCTAATGTATGGCCAAAGGTAAATAAAATTCGACTGTATCACATCTAGCAAAGAGAAACTACGAATCGGCTCACGGCCACGATTCAAATACATGGGGGCTGGCGAATGTTACAGATAGCAAATCAACTCGAATTTCTCTGTGATTGGACCTCGTGTTGTTTTTAACTTAACCCAACATAATTTCAATGCCAAGCACGAAAATGGCTATCTCAACTCAAATCTTATGTTAAGGTGGGACAGTCCCTTTAAGCACATGGTCAATGGGAAAACAGTCTTCGGCCATGCACTAAGAATCAATTACAAATTTTGGCCTTTGGTATGTGACCTGACCTTGACCTTATACGAAGTTAGGTTGTAAGAACTTTGGGGGGGCATGGCCCCTTGCCCCCTGGATCCGCCCCTGGCCAAAACATACTTTGGCCTTACGACTTGAGCGTTTGGGGAGGCCATGGCCTCCGGTGCCCCTCCCCTGGATCCACCAGTGGTTGCTCAGTATCTTTGAACCAAATTACTATCTCTAACTTCGAAAGACCAAAAAGCCGCGTATATAATTGCGAGCCACCTGTTAACCCTCACGATGACAAATAAGCAGCAAACAGAGCTCGACGTACCTTAGACGTGAACTCTGCCAGGATCTCGAAGTGCCGCTTCAGATCCGTGGCGAGAATCGCTTCGATGACCAGGAAGCGGAAGCGCTTGAACTCGGACCTCTCCAGGTGGCAGAGGAAGTTGTACTCGGCGCCGGACAGAAACAGATTCCAGGCGGCGGCGGCGTGGTGGTTCTCCAGCACAGACCGGTCGTTGTACAGCACCGCCTGTTGGCAGAAGAAAGCAGGGTAACGAACGTGCAGCTCTAGCCGAGGCTGTCAGCGATGGCAGCTCTGACACTTCTAAGACGGTTTGGCCGGCGTCCAAACAGAAGCGCGTCATGGTCTAACGGCAGGGCTGCCAGACTGAACAAACTTTGTCACGGATGACGTTGCGGAGTAGGCTCGGTGATTGATGAAGTTATGTTCTTTCAACTCGACGGCTCGCAACGGTTGCTGTACTACGCGCGGCGGCGCGGTAGTTTTACGCCTGAGAGGCGATATGAGTCCATTTGGAAAAGCAAGCGCGGGCCACCGTTCAGTAACACGCAGCGGACAGACAGAAGCTCTCAGAACGACGTCACTGGGGGTTGTGATTGGGTGTGTCGCATTTCCGTCCTCGGCGCTTTTCAAACAAACAGTCGAGTGCGCTGAGAGAAACAAGGCCGCCAGTTGGAAACAAACAGCACCGCCGACATCTTCTGTCGCTCCGCCTGACAGGCGGGCGGTGCCTAGCGATGGTTATTGGACATGACCAACTGTCGTTACTGTCGTGACTGACAACCAACTGTCGACCCCCTGTCGACCGACTGTCGACCGACTGTCGACCACCTGTCGTCCACCTGTCGACCAACTGTCGACCGACTGTCGACCAACTGTCGACCGACTGTCGACCGCCTGTCGACCGCCTGTCGACCGCCTGTCGATCGACTGTCGACCGCCTGTCGACCGTCTGTCGACCACCTGTCGACCGCCTGTCGACCGACTGTCGACCGACTGTTGACCGACTGTTGACTGACTGTTGACCGACTGATATCCATCGCGAGGTTGGACTTCTCTTAAAACAAGATCATGTTTCCCGACTCACGTGGAATGGTTCATTGTCAATAAACTATACTGATAAACTGAACTGAACTTTTCACTGGCGTGACGTGACGTTCCCACGTCACTGTTTCTTTTTTACAAAGTAACAACTTATGTGTCTGCAGTTGGTCGATGCACGGGGCAGGTAACCACCGGTGACCACCGGTGACCGCCGCTGACCGCCGGTGACCTGACCCCGCAGTCACCACTGGTGAACTGCTCTGCCCCTGACCTGCGGTGATATGGTGGTGACCAGGAAGGCATTGGTGCGGCCTGGATGGTCGTAATCGTGCATGGCCGCTGCCGTGTAGAGTGCCATCAGCTCCAGAGCCGGGAAGTTGGCACCCATCACACCGTACGACTCTTCGGCGGCAAATGTCTGCCGCTGACCCAGGCCGGGACTGGCGCACGGCTCATCCTCTGAAGCACAAACGCATACACATATACAGATCATATATACATATCGATATCGGAGAAATACCACGAATGAAACTGCTACGCTGAAAATGTTACATCACCGTCTGTTTGGCCGTCGGCTTAACCTATTGACTTAAACTGAACTTAGGTTTAGATTTATGCTTAGGTTTAAGTTTATGGACTGAAGTTAGATTGATTCTAGTCAGGCGTCTATATCTTGATTGGAGTTCAGGTTTGATTGGCTGTTGGTCTTGGTCTGGTAGGATTACAGTTCAAGTTAGCTGTGAGAACTAGGTGGTGTCACAAAGCATGGCAAAACTAAGTAGAACTTACAGTAGGATGAATTGAATTGAAGGAGTCCGTATATCCTAATGTCATACACCTTTTCTTAATGCGAATCGGCGTCTGTTCAGCTCAATTACGCATATCTCATTTAAACCGACAGCAGACATACATGCCTTTTCTTAATGCGAATCGGCTTCTGTTAAGCTCAATTCGGGATATCTCATTTAAACCGACAGCAGACACGACTGTTTGACATATATGCATCTCACATCGGCGTAATACACTCCCGCGGCAAAGGGCATTCAAAATCGACAGTGCACCGTGTCAACACTGGTCACTGATTGCAGACATAATGCGCGCACTGGAGCTGACACCGCTCATTAGAGATAGGCATGGACCAAGGTTTAGTTGACTTAGGCAAGCGTCACTCAGTTTCGTTGACGGCAAAATTGCAACGCAATGTAATGTCCATGTCAATATTGAATGCCCCTGCCGGTGTCCATTGACGCCGTTCGAATATGAACAGATGATATCCTGTCTTAATGAAATGTGTCCAAGTGTTAAAACGGTGTCTAACTTGCAGTTTGCCTGACGATATGACATGCACTACGGCACGCTTCGTTTAGTTGAACAGATGCCGATTCGCATTAAGAAAAGGTGTATAGTGTAAGCCGCTGCTGTCAGATGGGAGAACCCAAGGCCTTATAACCAGGTAGAGTCATCCGGCAAATGTACCGCTCCGTGACGTAGGTGCGTGACGTCACAAGTATGCCACCGCGCCGTAAGCGCCATCCCCGTATGCTTTTATGCGATATAATCTTTTAAGATTATTTTCTATGCAAGAGGAGATAAAGCACTGCAACAAAAACCTTTCGGTTAGAGCAACTATTTGCTACCGACGAACCAGCAATCGTTTTGCCTCACTCTTACCATTGGCCTAATACAGCCCGTCAAAGCAAGTGGCTGACGGACCTGATCAAAAACCTCTAGGTATTCCCAAAGTATCTAGAACATCCTCAAAACTCCCTAAAATATACTTAAAGTCTCTATACAACTGACAAGAAATTCTTTAGATTCGAGGTAAAGTCTCTAGATTGGTAACCCTGTGCGTCAAGAAAATGTGCCACGCCGCTGACGTCACAAGTATACATTGACCAATGCACTCTGAAGGGATGACACCCCCCTGGGAGAACCCAAATAATATTCCCTGATTGAAATGAGAAATCACCAAAGCAAACATGATAGAAAGGACGTTCGAGACGATCAGCGAATATTACTGACACTTGGAAACAGGGTCGCAGTTTGATGAAACAAAAATAACGTCATGAAGGCTACTGGTCAATAAACCAATTCATGACTTCATATAGACCAGTATTGAAAAGGACTATTGCTTCTGAAATTCAACCGAGGCAGTCACTTCGTACGTGCCCGGTTTATATAGATTAGTATTGGAAAGAACCACAGCTTCTGAAATTTAACCGAAGCAGTTACTTCGTACGTGCCCGGTTTATTTTCCTATGCTATAGTCAATTCTCAATTATGTCGGCAGTCAGCACCACCCTTCATCGGAGCGTTAAAATGACACTCACTCTCCGGCTCTTGGTCGTCTTCTGGCAGTACTTGGAAGCCCGGGATTGGCTGTGAGGTCAGGTAGTACACTGCTTGAAGAACATCGGTCGCGTGCATCCGATTATGATCTGAAAGAAGTTCACATGACGTTCGAGAGCTGCCTTACAATGGATGACAAGGCGTCTTTAGGGCCCAAGCTGTAACGGAGAAATTTACAACCAACGATCTGAACTCGCTGCTTGATTTATCTCCATCATTTTCAATTTTTTCTAGTAATATCCCTCATCACTGAGCCCGTTAGATAAACCACTCTACACGCATCAGCATAAACGTTTGTTATGGTTCAGCTGGCATACAGCACGGAGATTGCCACCACGTCCTGAAACAACTTCCCGCAGCGTATGCTCCATCGATCTTCTCCCGCTGCGTCCGACAAAAGTTGTCGGAAATGTGCTCACGCTCAAGTGCACCCGAACAGCAAGGCAACTGCCGTATAACTTACATGGCTTATCTCTGTATCCCATTTCCAGGGCATGGAAGTAGTTGAAGAACTCTTGTAGGGGAATTCGGAACGTTTCCAAGAGTCCAGTGTCGTGGAAAACCCGGTAACACACCTGTAAAGTCATGTCACAATTGTAAACTTAAAAGTGCATCGGTGTACGGTGTAACCTGATAATACCCTATAGTAGCACATAATGCTGTCACATTGTCATGGCGACGTTGACAACGTCATGACGACGTTCATACGACGTAATTACGTCGTGAAAACGTGACGACGTCGTGGAAGTAATGTGTGCTGCTAGGGTAGTTTGGCGTAGCGACAGGACAGTGCACCATGGTAATCATCAGATGCGACCTGATAGGGGATAGTAGAGGACCTGAT
>VOPJ01007883.1:0-69945 GCA_014673585.1 Semibalanus balanoides
CAGACATTGACGGATAACTTTTAGCGCAACAGTATTGTGCTCTGAGGCTTCGTCTCCATGCCATCCCAGGCATGGAGGCGTAACTCTAACTATGTATTTTGATCTCTGACGTATTTGACACTTCTCTGACTTATTTGACGAGACGTATTTAGTATTTCTTTTCTCTGGAATCGAGGAACCAATAATCAGGATAAACTTTGGTCAGAAAATTTATGTGTTTTACTATATAAACCCGAAAAAATTGCGCGACGCTAATTAACTAAATACCTACTGTAACATGGCAATCTTGCAAAGGCTTAAATACAAGCATACAAAATTCGAATGTTTTTTTTTTTCATTTCAGCCGACCCCAACATAAGAGTTATCGGTGACACCTGTGCGAGTTTGTGTACGATCAACGTTATTTTTACTTATTTGTGCATGTGATTCAAAATATTGCATTTTGTTTTTGTTTTGTTTTCTCCGAGTATGGTAAGTTTTTCCTGCGTTTTTTTTTATTTTTTCTCGATATTTTTTTTTTCTCCAAAAACACTTTTTTAGTGCATTTTTTAAGCTCGAATACCAAAATAAGGTGATTAATCCAAATCTGCAGAGAAAAAATGAGGTACCTTTTTGACACAAAAAAGTCTGGATCCACCAGTGGCTAACCCCCCACTTTTCAAAACGTTCCTATGCCTATGGTGTCGTTTCGCTCCCAAAAGGTGTACAAAGGGTACTCCTGAAATGTTAATTTAGGTGTAGATGGGGTGTGAAATATTTGTGAGTGTGGCGCGTGCCGCGTGAGGGTTATTGAAAAGGATTTTCACGCAAAAACTCCGCAACGGCTGGGCAGATTATGTGCAAATTTGGTGTGTGGTTCAAGACCCCTCAGCCACCACTTTCCCACAACTCAGGGGTAGGATGACTGCACGTGCGAACGTGCACACCCGTATTCTATATCTCAGCTCAGGAACGGCTAACCAGATTGTGTTCAAATTTGGTGTGTGATTAGTGACCTCTCAGCCGCTGCGGTTCCACAAGTCAGGGGTGGGTGCCTCTGCACGTGCGCACGTGTGCATCCTTTTTGTATCTCAGAAACTACTTGCCCGATGGAGTTGAAATTCACCATACATTTCCTTCGCGCTCGCTCGTTCATTGCCAACTACAGCGTTTTACTGGTGTTATTAAGACCAAAGAAGAACAACTACGAATTACGATCCAGAATACGCGTAATACATAATGGCGACATGTAACTTTGAATGAACATAAGTGGATATATAAAGGCGATTTGTCTGCACGTACGGATACCAGCTAGCATTGATCTGGCTATGTTTTCGTAGTCCAGTGCGGTTCCGTATATGAAGGAACTCGATAATTTACATTAATGCGTCATAATTTCTGGTTTATAGGGGTTTGCCTCCGTGATCTAACCTCGTATGGTACCGCAGAGGCCGAACCTGCAGGGCATTATGCTGGCCAGTGCCTGGAACCACGGACCGAACCTGCTGGGCAATATATTCTTAATAAATACAGGCATAGGGGAGCCTGGAAAACGGTAACTGTGATTACCCTTGTTTGACTGGTGTTAGCAATTATGGAAACTTAGCTTTCAAGGAAATATGCGAGTGCCTTTATCAAATACCGAGGAGTAAAATGGGCGACGGAAAAGCAGATCCATGACATCATGGTGGAGACACTAGGTAAATTTCGAGCACCCCTGAGCTTAAAGTGCTCAGGGGTGCCTGCCTGCCAAAAGCCATTTGGCCTTTCAGATTCAAAAGCACCCTCTATAACTAGCAGATCACTCCACACGCTAACAACTTATTATGAGCGCTGCCGCACAACTTTGTGCATGTTTTCTTAACTCTATAAATACATCATCTGTCACAGTCCTAAACCTTTCTTTCAAGGAAATATGCGACAGCTTTCAGGCATAACTATACCATCCTATACCAATAGGTATACCTATACTGAGATAAACTGGGATGGCATTCACTGCACCCTGGAAATGTCGCGTTTTATGTGGTTATTTGCATACACTTGCATCATAAAAGTATAAACGATAAGAATGTTACTGAATATCCTTAGAATATGCAGTGTTTAAAGGGCATAATAACCTTAACCCGGGTAAATAGGTGAATACAAGCAAACACTTCCTGTAATTACCGAGCGGGCGCGAAACGCCGGTGGGGTTTCTCGTCAGTTTACTAGACAAATTTATATTTGACCCAGCCCGGCCCGACACGGTCGTACGTGACGTTTATCGGAAGCTTATAACTTTTCAAACCACTACCCCGATTGAGATTGGGCTTTTACCATTTAATAGCTACATCAATTCAGTTTTACTTTTATAAAAAATGTGCACATGGAATTTAATTTTTCTTAGGGTACAAAGCCACAATTCAAAGTTTTTGTCGGAATAATTTGCGCCGGCGAAGCCTTTCATTGTCAACTAATTTTGATCTAAGCATTTATTTATACGATGAAGCATGCAGTAGGAAGTAGGTACGACCTTTCAACACGACATGCAGCATAAGCAAAAACATGCGTAAACAATAACAACATAAACATAGTTAAGAAGCCAGCAAAAGCCAGTCAGCACACAAGCTATAAGTTTGTTTTTTCTTGACCATCCTTCTATTTTTTACAGATCCGTCATGCACACTTTAAAGTAGAAGTGAACGCGTGAAACAGAAATTCGAATTGATGATAAAAACAATCAACGTAAATGGTACACCGACAAAGGCGTCCTCCCGGTACGTCACACTCTGATCATAGCGGCCGGCAGCACTGTGACGACTGGCCATATCGAATCATAAACGCCTCGCCCGTGTTCACAATCGAATTCTACCCTTACCCGAGGGTAAATACCCCGGGGTAAGGGTTAACCCGTATTCACAATCAAATCTACCTGTTACTCAGGTAACTTTTTACTCTTACCTCGGGGTAGGGGTAAATGGTATTCACGAACGAATTCTACCCTCAACTTGAGGATAGAATCTGGATAGAATTTCTACCCTACTCTATGGGCTGGGTAAATGTGCAATGAAATGAATAACCACGCCTCACGCCAGAAATATGTAAATTTTGACGGATGAGGCACTATTGGGGTCGCAAAAATGGTTTCCTTCAGTCATTATCACACTAAGGATTAAATATTTTCTGCCCATTCTTGCTTTCTAGCAATAATTCAGATATATTGTCACTACAACTTGATTGAAAACTCGCACGGATAATGACTTTATTCTTATAAGGAATTTGATTAGAACACGATGTGAGTATTCATAGTTTGCTGCCTTATGGGTGCAATTTGTCAGTTTCTTCACGCTGAGAATATTAAAACATTATTCCCTAACTTTATGGAATCCAAGTTGCTTCAACTATCAGACAGCTAACATCGTGGCTAGCAACTACATATAGTTTGTCGTATTTGGTGCAGTCATTCATCAGTATCAGAGTAATTATATAAATATCAGTATAGCCTGATTAATTGATGTACAAGATGACACAACCAAGATGATTCCGGGAACTTTCCAATCCAATAGATGCCATGGGCGACCCGGAGTTGGGGGCCGGATTTCGGTTTAACATGGCGGTAACTATTTAACAGCATAAATCCAACTGATAGGTGAGGTGGCCCACGAAACTGGCCGAAGCCGAGCGATTCCAACAGTGGTTAATGCTTTGTTCGCTCTACTACTTGCCTCAACACTCTTCAATAGATGCTGGCAGCTGGCCGATAGAAAATTAAAAATGTCCCAGGCGAGGGGGTCTTCAATGGGTCTCAATGCTAAGCGTCTCAATGGTCTCAATGCAACGTTATTGAGACCCATCGAGAGGGCATCGAGACGTGACGGACGCACGCTCGCATGAAAAATGCACCCATATGGGGGCGGGCTTACGCCCTAGCACCGGTTCCCTGGAATGGTCGGTCCGATCAACGGAACCCACATCAGAATACAGGCCCCGGCATTTTATAAACACTCTAGACTAAAGCTACCGAGGGCTTGAGATGCCGATGAACGTAAAAAATGCTTTTATATTTGAAAGCGCAAGGAATTTAATACAAAAAGTCACGTGAAAATTAGCGAGAATAATCTGCTCTTTCGGCACTTTTTCGAGGGTTCAGTTACTCTGGGGTAGAATTGCATTGTGAATACGGGTAAAAGTTAAGGGTAACTCAACCCCGAATTCTACTCTTTACCCTCAAATTTTACCCTTACCCTTAACCCGTGATTGTGAATACGGGCACTGTTGCCAATCAATTTATTGCCAAAAATGTGTTGGTGACCTCAGCGCAGGGCTAACAATGTATCTGTGGTTGTCGAACATCAGCTGAAGTTTGTGGCTCACTTCTCCTGACTAAATATGAAAACTAATTGCTATTAAAACTCACCTACATGTTATTCCAATCCTATTCCCTGCGCGGGCAGACCCATCGGTGTTTTAGTGTTGTCGCTTACAAACTGTTGGCCTCAGCGTCTCGAAACTTTGTGACTTTTTCTATAATTAAGGTACGCATGTTGTGCCAAAATTTGAACAAAGTTGGCTCATTAGAGGTGGTGCCAGGCCCTCGTTTTTGGGAGTTAATCTGTCACGCTTGAATGATTACGAATGCCATTGTGTAGCGCAACCGTCCTTCGCATCTTGCGGTAAATAAATGCGTCAGATACATTTGCATAATAACATGCATAATACATATTGTGATTGTACATCTTTTGGCTGAGGCGCACTCAGGTACAGAGGGTGGGAGGCAGTACCGGTGCAGTAACTTTTTGTTGCATATAATTTCGGTGGGTGCTAGGCATACCTACATGATAATCAATCTCATAGTGCTCCATGTTCCTTTTTTTGCGGGTGAACTGTCTTAGATGCTACCAATTCCTCCCCACACTATGTCCTGAGTGCTAGGAATGCTTGGAACAATTCATTATTTTACTATTGCAACAAACACCAATGCTTATCAGTTGCCGGAAACAAATACAAGAACTCGCTCCGTCTGCTTCATGCTATGCATGCTTTACTAGTTACTTACAACTGTAACCACACCGGAAAGTATGCACTAATGTTATTCAGTAGTGCATGTGCTTCTATCGTGGACAATATTGCAACTCCCGGCACGAGCCACCCATCAAATGTTTTGCCTTTTTAAGACGAGTGTCGACATTATCCAATACAAACTGACAAAGACAATTAACAATCAATTCCAAATTGACCAAGTCGATACCTGCCTTTCGGTGGCGGACGGTTCAAATAGCAAAAACGAAGTGTGGTGGAAATCACAGTGGAGTAACCAACCTTCTTATGATGTATACGAAACGTCACGAGATTATTTCTTTTAAATTATGACCAATATACCCAATGGTTTTTGCGTTGAAACTCAGCAGCTTCGCCGTTTCGGAAGAACGAATCTAATATTTGGAGGTTTCTTAGAACACCCGACAATCTGTCTATTTCAGTTACAAACTAATGTTAAAGGTTCTATATTCCCTTAAACTGAAAAATATTGTTCTTCTAAATACCTATTTATCCGCCCCTTCAAAACAATACTTTTTCCTTATGGTGCCCTCACGCGGGGGGTATGAAGGCGTCCTTGCAGCTTGGTGCCGTTTTAAGGCGAGCACCCACAATAATTTGATAAAAATTACAGCCATGAATTTAGGTCTGGTAAATGCCAGGCTTTGAGCTCCCTCACCCCGATTAAGAGTCATTGACATACTTTTGTTTCGTCGATGCCTGACTGCCTTTTGCCGACATTCAATGGCCCTTTATTTCAGCGTTTTTGTTTATAGCTTGGCTGGAAGTGACAATAGGATGAACTGAATAAAGCGAATTGACTTGTATAATTTAAGTCTGACACATGCGGCATACCTACCTACCTATTGTCCCTGCCAAATAACACCTCAAACGCATTGAGTCGTGTGGTTCTTTAGGCTTTGGACTCTGTGGACCAGTGGCCTTGAGTACTATCCATACCAAGTGTAAAGAGCTGGTGATTGCCGTATAGGCCAAGGTTTCCAATATAGTGCCGCTTCGAAGAAAAGTAGACTGTACCGCAATGCTTATGTGACGTGCGGCGCAGTCTACCCCTTTTAATTGCAGGTAACACCATGCTGCAGTCTCCCGATTCACGTCTCTGAATGGTGTATAGACTGTACCGTAATAACTTGCGCTTTCCGTACATTAGCCGTTTTCACGATGGATTATTTTGCGCGAAATGGTTTTTGAAACATTTTAAAATGTTTTTTTAAAAATGTTTAGTAGTACCCTTTTCACGATGGACTGAATTTGCGAGAAGAAAAACATTGGCCTCGCCCTACAGGACCGTAGGGCGAGGCCAAAACATTTTTACGCAAATTAGTCCATCGTGAAAGCGGCTACTACTAAAACATTTTAAACATTGTAAAATGTTTTAAAACATTTTGCGCAAAATAAGCCATCGTGAAAACGGCTATTATATCAATTTATTTGAAGCAGTTAGGTCTAAGTTGCAGCGTTCAGGCCACCGACTCTGTATATGCGGCCTGCAGGTATGCGTGTTTGATATTTAGTTAGCTGGAAAAGTGTCAAAGTCAACTAACATTACACTTTATGTTTGCTTGAGGAATGGGTCAGGGGTACTAAAATTGCTTTAAGGGGCCCGACCAAAAAATGCACATAAAAATGACCCCAGCCAGCTAAGCTAGGATCAATTTGGAGGTTCCATATGCATAAAGGCACTTGTATTCAGGCGTTGACAGACAGAATGACATAATTACGAGCGAGGGCGAAGCGCTCGCTCGTCTTTACGTGGTATATGGGAAAAAATCTGATTATGAGCGACCCGACCCGACCCGACCCGACCCGGCCCGACCCGACCCGTGGCGACGCTTTTGAGAAGCTCATATCTTTGGAACCGCACGTCCGATTGACAAGCGGACTTCTTTGCTGAGTAGCCCCATCCAACCTACCATGTTTGTTTACCAGTGCTGACTCATGTGAGTGACTACCACTGCGCGTGGCGCGTGCTGCGTGAGGGGAGTTGATAGGAGTTTTGTCGCAAAAACTCCGCATCTGCTGGGCCGATTGTGCTCGAATTTGGTGTGTGGTTTGCGACCACACCACTGGCAATGCTGCACACGACAAACTACTCTGGGTTACATCGCACGTGCACACGTGCACCCCTGTTCCGTCCATGAAATTACCTACAAAACAGCGTTGCAATACCGGACCTATATCTCGGCAACCAAAAGTCGCAAAGACACAGATCAAACACAGATGTGTAGAGAAACGATCCGCCCGGCGTATGCACTATGTGTCGATCAGCGGCGCGTCCACGCTGCAACAATTAGCTGGACTATACAAGCGAAAATAATGGATTCATTAACGCTTGTCACGATTTAAAATCAGTGCTTGGCACCTATGGGACGGAAGCGATGAAACAAGCACCAATGTTGGTTAGACCATTGTAGCCGTTTAAAATGCATGAAAAAAAATTATGTTTTACATGCACAGGTATTTTGCTGTGTAAAATCCGTTGTGTAATTATGTTACAGCGGCAGCCCGATTTTAATATTATTTCCTTCCGTTACAACCATCGTAAGCTTCAAGAACTAAAATGTGCTGAAACGATAAAATGTATGCAGGCTGTAAGCGTAATCAAATCCCCTACGATGCGATTTGAAAAATTATTTTGGGTGGGTATTAGAACTAAATACGCCACCCAAAGATAATTATTTGCACCTACAAACTATGGAAGCTTATAAATTTGCAAGATTAAAAAGTGAACGCTGCAGAGAACTTAATTTAGTTCACAAGTATCGATTTAGTCGAGATCTTTCATTTGCAGACGGTGCAAAAACAACACATGAGCGCAAAATATTTCAAAAGCAAGGCTTTGCAAAACGAGCCTCCGTTGGGCGGGTGATAAATTGACGCGGATTTATTCGGGCTCGCTCGTCCTTTGCCGTTTAAGGCGTCTTACTGGTAATACTATTTATAATACAATTATTCAAAGTCCGCTGGTAAATCAGCAAGATCCTCTGACCAAAATTCACAAGGCCCGGGGCGGGGCCGGGCGGGGGAACTTACTACTGAAGTCTGAATAACTGGTCTATATTATTTCGTCGAAAATATGGGTGAAACTAAATCATTGGAAATCAATAGCTGAAACGCAACTACTAAATTTACAAATGTAGGACGTAGTCATGGGTGTAACTTAATAAACTTTGTATGAGGTTGGTGTGGAAAGCTCCACACCAACTTGAAACTTGGTGTGGAAAATCCACACCAACTTATTGTATGATAGATGCAATTTTGATCATTCAAGGGGCTATTTTGGGGTGGGGTGTACATTTAGACTTTCCGTTTCTATATACAAACTCATGTTTGCACCATTTAAAACGACGATTGGGGGAATTGGGAAATCAAAAGAATAAAAAAAATGTTAACATCAATGCAATTACAGCACCAACTTACGAAAAACGTTTCTCCTCCCATGGCGTAGGTGTATGCAGCTGTACCAGTGGTACATGCATACCGGACTGACGTGATGATGATTACGGTGGATCAAATTATATCTGATGTGATTTTGACGGTCAGTATTTCTAAGGACATTATCACTTAGCAAATTTTCACAGGAATGTCATAGTAATGATCTTTGCTGTCATTTTGCCCCCGGTTACTTATAAATTGAATGGCTGTGATGAGCATTGTGGATAGGGTACTTGTTCATGAAGTACCCGGGGGTACCCGGGGGTACTTGTTCATTTTCATGAAGTAATACACTATGAGTGCTATAATATGCAAGTTTTTTGCGAATTTGACCAATTTCTAGTCGTTTTTCGAGAAAACTTTCAACACAAAATTTAAGAGGGGCTGAAAACACACCAGAATAAGTTATTTTCTTGGCGCCAACTGGAATCTTATTTGCCTTAAAACTGCAATTTTGCCAAATTGTACTTTTTTTAAGTTTTTGCATTTTTTACCGATTTTTTGATGAACATGAAAATGAACATTTTGACCCAGACTTTATCCATAAGGACAGAACATTTAACAGTTTACCAGCCCTGGAAAGGGTCTCCATTTGGTTTTCAAATACAATTACATCACATTTCCTATCTTCAAAACAATACAGGTATGTACAACGGAAATAGAAGGCACAGGAAACAGTCTGTCACAGGTTAATTTATGCATTTGTAGGTAGGTACTCTGTGAGACAATAGAGGCCCTGGTATGGTGGCAAAGAAGCAGAAGAAGTGAAATACAAGAAACAAACAAAAAAGAGCAGGATGCTCACCAAATTTACCTCTGAAGCTACTGTCGCGTTGTTATTAATTCTCTGGTGAGGGAGAATAATTGATATGAGGGAAGTCGACTGTGATGTGGCGGTGGTACCGGTAGATGCTGCCCGCCGTCGCCTGTCTGATCCTGCCGCGGTGCCAGGCGTTGGCGCAGTGGCAGGGTGGGCGGCTCCGATGTTAGAGCCCATCATTACCATGACGGCATGACATTTTACCATGGCAACAGGTGAACAAACAAGCACCAACACTAGGTGGCCCGTGCAGTTACACGCTGCCAGTCACGAATAGGGTTGCATCAGAATCCGGCGACTCGATTACAGTTCAGAACATCGCATCAGACGTGTTCATTCAGCCCCCCGCCACCTGGCGAATACGTGAAGCTCCGCACCTGTTGGTTGTAAGAGACGCCAGCTGCGTGTGTGTGTGTGTGTGTGTGTTTGTGTGTGTAGTGCGGTCGTGTGCGTTGTGCCGTTGTCGGTGTGCGTTGTGCGTTGTGCGTGTGCGTTGGTGCGTCGTGCGTGTGGTGTGGCGTGTGCGTGTGCGTGTGCGTGTGCGTGTGCGTGTGCGCTGTGCGGCGTGCGCGTGCGCCGTGCTGCGTGCGCGTGCGCGTGCGATGCGTGGCGTGTGCGTGTGCGTTGCGTGTTGCGTGTGCGTGTGCGTGTTGCTGGCGTGTGTCGTTGTGCGTGTTGCGTGTGCGTGTGGCGTGTGCGTGTGCGTGTGCGTGTGGTCTGTTGTGCGTGTGTGTGTGTGTGCGTGTGTGTTTGTGCTGTGTGTGTGTGTGTGTGTGTGTGTGTGTGTGTGTCTGTCTTGTGTAGGCCGTTGCGGTTGTCTTGAGCTCCGTAAGCTAGCGCAGGATGTGGACATTCGCTTCCACAATGTCGCCTCGCCTCCGTTTACTGCAATTTAGTGGTCTGTTTTTAGCGTACTTATACACGTGTTTATTGACAACGCATAAGCTTTAGAGAAGCCTACGTCAATTATTGTTCCACAATAATGGTGTTCATCACACACTAACAATGCATGGTATTACAAATCTGAACGATGTTAACATTTTATCAGGGTTACTCGTGTGAGGAAAAAATGCATATATGTACAATGTACATAAAATGTGTACCAGGCTTGGATCCAGGTGGGAACGCCCCCCTCCCCCTGGGCTGGGTCTTGTCTATGGCGCGCCCGTAGGGCGTGCCCGGAGGGTGCAAATTTTTGTATTGCGCCTCCCCCCGTCCGATATCCTGGATCCGCGCCTGTGTGCAGTCTGTTTCATATGTATCTTCCCTTTTTAGTTTCTAAAACTAATTTAATTTCACTTCTGTGTACGTGTACGTTCTTGTACACAAAGGACTAATATAAGGGAGCAAGTGGTACCTTCATGAGAAGGTACCACATGTTCCATTAAATAAGTCCTTCATGTACACAGAAATGAGACTAGAAGAGTTTTAGAAGCTAAAAATGGAAGATACATAATTTACCGGCTGTTCATTGTACAGGTCACTGCAAAAGTAATGGTAGGTACTAGTGGAGATGGCTAAAACTTAGCAGCGTTTCTTAAAACAATAGATATTCTGAAACTCTATTGCGGTACATCTCCGGTCCTCCAGATAGGCAACTTTCTATTCACTTTTTCACAATTCTACGCATTTCAAATAAACACTACAATTTTACGAAAAAACTACGATTTTCTTCAAACTTACGTGCACTGATAGCAACTCGACCTGGGAGACCGGCCTCCTTGATGGTGTTAGGTGATTAAGCTTACGCTGGCCACGTAGCCACGCGTAGTAAAACCGTTTTGCAGCTCTAGGGTAGAGGCTATTCATTTATAGCGTGATATAAGACCCCGTGTCAACCAATAGCAGCTCGCCTCACAAACGGGCAGTGCACTGTCTGTTTGTGAAACGAACAGCTATCGGTTGACATAAAGGTCAGAGGTCACGTCTGATAAACGAAACGCTGAATCAGGAGAGTGAGTGGCTGACTGGAGTTCTGGCGATCTGATGAGGACGGTGGAGGTTCAGATTGTGGGAAGAGGGCAAGTTTTTTTAGATCCTTCACATTTTACGGTTGCGATACTACGTATTCACTCAGAAAATAGTAAACAGAAATATAATGTTATTAAATTGTGTATGGTGAGAAAAGCTCGAATCATCGAATTTTTATTACAATAGCAATCCCATATATATAAATTTTACCAATATATATATGATAATTTATATACTATATAATTATATATATGTATATAATATAAATATATATATTATATATATATATATATATATACTATTATATTATATGCTATTACATATATATTATATATAATATATGTTATATATATATATATTATATATATAGATAATATATAAATATATATATATATATAATATATACATTATACATTGGAATAAGCTACCGGGGGATGTCGGTACGTGCCAGTGTCACTTACTATTGCCTCCTTCAAAATTAGATTAGATAAATACTATTACAGAAGAAGGGATAGTCATAAGTACTCGTGGGGATTAGACTTGTTTTAGGTTAGGTGGTGGACGGAGGGTGAGACTTGGTGGGATGGGGGGGGATATGTTGCAACCTCGTATGTTGGGCCCTGGAGCTCTTGTTGCACTCTTCCTTTATGTCTTCATATAATATATATATATATATGTCTATTAACATTTATTATATATATTGTATATATTATAATATATAAATATATAATATATATATATATAGTCTAATATATATAATATATATTATATATTTAGCTGTACGCTGAGTTTGTTCACCAGTGACTCAACGTGCTTTCGGTTGAAATTCTTAAAAGAGATTATTAGTGGCAGGTGTCCACTGAACATGGAGTTTAGTGTACAGTAGATCACGTGACCTTTGTTGTTGGACACATAGATCACATGACTTAAGCCAGACTTAAATACAAAATTGCCAGACTTGATTTTATCGATCTCGTGCCGTAGTTGTCACTATAATCCTTTTGTGGGACTTCGCGCTTCAAAATTCACAGTTTGAGGCTCGACTTTGTCTCGGCCACAAACTTGAGAATTTTGAAGCGCTCGTCCACAACTAGTATTATATTATATATACTATATTATATATATTTAGTATATATATATATATATATAATATATATAAATATATAATATATATATATATAAATATATATAGTGAATTATATATATATATAGGGAAGAGTGGCCCCACCAGCGAAGCATGGTGTCCTAACAGATGAAATCATGGTGCCCTCAGCCTATATTTAGTAATGTGATAATTCATCAGATGTCGTTGTGATAGGCTGACACAAAGCGATGATGTATAAAGTTGTTAACAGCAATGGTTTATTTCATTTGATTCTGTTTCGGAGCAAAAAGTCGTTTTTGCGTTTGATGTTTTATTTTTCGATTAGTGGGTTTCTGCTTTCCAGGAGTACGTTATATTGCATATTTTAGTGAATTTAACTTATGATCACCTTGCGATGATCACATTGAATGATGTGAATGTCATAGTTTTGAAACCAGCATTTAACCGCGCACTGCAGGGGGGGGGTTGATTTCCGCCCCCCTAGGTATTTTCAGGAGTTAGCGGAATAATACGGCGGCGCGCAGCGCGCCAAAATTTCGTACCCCTCTTTGGGCATCAATTACCCAACTTGTAAAAGTTTTTGACTTGAGGTATCTCAGGTTTTTTTTTTCCAGGTCCAACCCTCAAAAGTCCATGTCAAGTGACCTCACCTTCAAATGTTTTGCGTTTCGTGCCAAAGCCACAGTCTTTTTTTCGAAAGTTTTGATAACTTGCAGAATTCATCAGAAATATCCAGTACCTACAATTTGTTTATCTCGGATTTCGTATCGGTTGACCAAAAGGTCAGGTCAATTTCCTGACCTCCCCATTATAAGTGAATGGTAAAATAAAACAAATGTTTTCCCTTTCATAAAATATGCATCGGATCAGGCTATTTCTTTTCAGAATAATGCTATTTTTAGCTCATTATAAAATGATCAAGGTGCAATTGTTGGTCAGTGATCTCTACAAGGTCATCTGAAGGTCATCTGAGGTCATCAGCAATGATTTCTAATAACTCTTGATAGAAAAAGAATAGTAGACTAGTTGACCAATGTGTTCGTCTTAGTCTGCCGCGTCGCCCCATATCAACATGACCTACCTGGGTCACCAATGACCTTGACCTAGTCAAATTTGAAGCTTGACCTTTTCCAGTCACGTAATATATGTTTCAAAGCGCATCAATGAGAACAAACACGATGGCGTCAAAATGTTTACCCTCATCTTTCTTAGGTTGGACATGCTTATTCACGAGGATAAAAACTGTTTTTTGCTAAAAAACAGTATGTTTGACCTTTCATACCTCTGGAGCCAACACTATTGATCTGAGATCAATTTGGACAAAAATGCGTTTGGCAAAATTCAATGCTGATCGATTGTCTCTCTAATCGTTTTGCCTCCTAGCTTCATAGTTTCCGAGCATAATTGGCTGTTCTGAATAAGAGTCCTTAAAAGAGTCCTAAAACGCGGAAAATCTGGACCTTTTGGTTGACCAACTGATGACCTCAATTGTGACCTGATCCAAGAAAAAGACTGAAATACTTTCGATAGAGCTTGACCTAGAGTTATCTAATGCCGTTTCGGCTTGTCTGCTACGTTGCGTAGTTGGAGATCTCACTCGGGGGCGAATCAACCGCCCCCCTGCAGTTCGTTGTCGGCTGCGAACCCCTGCGCAGTGGCGGGTTAATTGTCCGCCTCAAATTTGCTCTATTTTTATCAAATATGTGAATGCCCACCACAGTGGCGTAGCCAGGATTTCACTCAGGGGGGATCCGCGGCGGAAAAGGGCCCAAATGACTCCCGAAAGCCTTAATTGCTTAAAAGGGGCCTCCTTCTATTATTTCGTTTACCGTCGAATTTTGCATCTAAAAGTCCCAAATGACTTCGACATAACGCCAGCTTGCGTCACATTCACAATCAATAAATTTGCATCCGGAAGTCAAAGGTCAATGTCACGGAGACGAATACGATGTTTTTAAGTCGGTGTGACTTCTTGTTGTTTTCGTTTACCATCCGATTCCAATTTAATTCCAAAGAGCCCCAATTGACCCGTCGTCACGCCAGCCTTGCATAACAATACAATATTCGATGCAGGTAAAGATGCGCTCGGAGCGGCGCGAATATTTCTATATTTATTTCCTTAACAGCTGCATTCTCTGTTAAAAATTGCCCAGGGCCATTTAGATGGTTAAAGTGCTCTTCCAAACTTTTCAACGCCCTTCCGACCTGTTCAGGAACTTATCTGGGATCCACAAAAAGACATAATTGGAGTGGTTAATATACTTATATTAGATACAAAGAGGTTTTACTTCACAAAACAAATATTTAAATCTGAGTTTTCGCGTGTTACCAAATGCTTCATAATCGCTGACGAAGGTGTTTCAATATACCCGAAAGCTCCGATTGTGATATTTGTATTGTGAAATAAGTCCTCCTTCTATTCAATCTATACGTGCTTTGGGCCTTTCCGTCTGACCAGGAACTCTGACCTTCCAGATAGTCTCTTAGTGCCAAGGGAGGGCCCATTCGCCTAGTTCAGAGCCTTTTGGACCTGGCCAGGACCTGACCAGGGAACAAACTGGCTGCTTTGTCGCCCCTGTTGACATGCCCAGGGCCCTCCGGACCTACCCAGGTTGCCCTTCCAGTTTGGCCTAGGAGCTCATCCGTCATGTTCAAGGGCCCTTCCGACTGCCCAGGGACCCTTTCGTCTAGCCAGGGGCCTCTTCTTGACTTCCCAGAAGCCCCTCGATCTTGCCCAGCGACTTTTCTGTTAAGAACTGCGGCTGGCTGCTTTTTGTCGCCCTGTCGACACGCTCAAGGGCCCTACTGACCTGCCCTGGGGGCCCCTCCGTTCTGACTTGGGCAATTATACATGTTTTCAGGGCCGTATTTTTACCCGCCCAGGGCCCTTTTCGGTCTAATCAGTGGACCCTCTTCGATATGTGCAGGCATACCTTAAACTTTCTCGCTCTCGCTCTCGGCTCTCGCTCTCAATATCTCGTTCACTGCGGAAGAACATTACGCAGTGCGGGCCCGGCCCTGCCAGTTCGGCCAACTAGGATGTTTCAGTTCTCTGCGAGGGTTATTGGCCGGAGGCCATTGACCCGGGACCCGGCCGCACGGTGGACCACGTGACTATGGCTGACGCTAGCCTTTACGCAGGAACACATTCATTCAGCTGACTTCATTCATCCCTGTTGCGCAAACTGTTTCGAGAACGCTGATTGGCCGGGTGCGGACACGGCTGGCTGGGGTCATCAGAGGCGTTAGTAGGAATTTAGTACGAACCTCACCGAAAGAGGCGCTGAAGATCGTTTTTTGCAAATTTCTCAGAAATGCATGGGTTGCTAAACCAAAACAGAGTATTCGCATTTTTAAGTTACGACACAGCCTGTGACCAGGATGCACAATTTCGAACGATTCCGACACATGGTTTAGGAGATATAAGCGATTATCTGAGTCACAACTAGTACCTTCCATTACTTTTGTAGTGACCTGTACCCTCATGGTTGACATAAGATGATGTAGCACATTAACGGTATAAGGCTTACAATGTTTTTTCTTCCTAAGTTTGCACTACTGTACAACAACACAGGCATGCGAAGCAATAGATCTTTAAAAAATATGAACACGTGTTTTGCTGTGTAATATCGAAGTAATATCATCAAGTGATGTTAAAATCTGGACATGTTTTGGGGGACGCGTCCCCCGTCTCCCTCGCTTTCGACGCAGTATGGCTGTGTCTGTGACCACAGTTCTAGACTCTTGCCCACATCAATTCAGCATCTCAGACAAGCGTTACAGTAGCCGTTTTCACGAAGGATTTTATTCACTGGGTGATTGGGGCATTTGGGGCGATCAGCGCGATTGGGGCGTTTGGTTTAAATGAGGGGGAGGAGAACTTTGTAATTTTAACATTGGGAAATTTAATACATTTTTGACCTAACACTGTGTCACGTGGCCATAGCTCTAACACTAGTCCCCCCATTAAACCAAACGCCCCGATCGCCCTAATCGCCCAAAACGCCCCAAATGCCACAATCGCCCGGTGAATAAAACCCTTTGTCAAAACAGCTAGTATATGATAATCACCAACTGCCGTGCATATTCACACGTATACCTATTCATTGCCAACACTTTTCAGCGCTTGATTATACAGGCGAATATCGATTAATGGACTGAAGCCAGTCGCGCTGAGGTATATAGCTTGCGTGAAGTCAGTACCTGCTCATTGTTCTTGCTTTATCTCCTATGTTATCTTTGAACGTAGCAAAATATGGAAAAATTGACAAATTGTGGTCGGACGAACAAACACGATGTATGCTCTACACATACATTTTCCCAGCTGTGTTTTAGCGCTACCGGGGTATGTAAATTGCACCAGCAGTTATGTGGTATTTTTCACGTGAATCGCTTGAACATTTGTTCCTTGTCTGCATGTTTTCTTATACAATGGTCAAAACTCCGCATGGTTCCTGCTGTGGGGACCGGTCCGAACGAACTCTGCCATTGTTCAGCCGGTCAGCCGGTCCGAACTCTGTCATTGTTAGCAAGACCAACTTATTGCAGTGCATTTGCGAGCTGAGGCGGTGAAACGATGTTGCTAGCGGCTGCCATAGACACTGAAAAAACATATTATGGTGTAACACTGTAACAGAGTCCTGGCTTCAAGGAAATGCTTCGCCACTGCGTTTGCAGAAAACGAAAAGAAAATGTTGCTCCGTCTAAAGCACTTACAGCATCTGCTAAGGTGTATATGTTACAGTTAGTATGATAAATCTGATAGTATGCAAACTAACTAGTTAGTTTGCAACGCAACTATTTAGTTTGCAAACTAACTAGTTTATATGCGAAATCGACGATTTATTTGGCAGTGTATACCTATTAGGGTGGGTCGACACTCCAGGATCCATGGGAGACAGCGAAATTATATGGCGCTGATTCATACAATTATGATTGAGAGCAAAAATTTCGCAAAAAAAAATCATATTTGGTACGCGCGATGCAATTTTGCGCGAGCGTTCCAGCCCTCCATTCTTTAACATTAGCAGCGCCGACCCAGCGCCGCCTGGCGGCATTGCGGTAACTAAGTCCGTCGCTGTTGTTTTTGTTTGGCTAGGGATATTGTCGTGAAGTAAAATCAACTCCGTACAAATGTCATATTCGTATTCCCGAATGGCATATGCTTTCATGTAAGCAGTGAATGAAATTTCTATCTACGAACACACCGCGCAACGAAACGCAGCCTAAAGATTGAGCAGAAGGAATCCCCTCCCCATGAATGACTCGTTTGCATCTGCATATCAGACGGACTAGCACCATATCTGGCCTGAATATCTGAGGATCAGTGGTGATACTCAGCGGCATGCGCAACAGTCTGCTACCCCAGGTTGAATACTCGGGCGACTGTCCTTTAATGGTTCATTTAATACCGTTTAAGTGACGGGTGGAGATGGATGCGCTTGTTTGCGATGGACGTAAGGTGGGCCCCAAAAAATGAGCTATCATAAACGATTTTGGCCAGACGGCTATAATAGTCCGCCCTGGAAACAATACGATGCAAATGCAGTAGGTCAAACGTCTTTTAACACACAGAAAGCGAACTAATGAGCGTAGGTGGGAACACTTGCGCAGGGGCGTGGAGAAATCAACAAAGGCGGGAAAGTCTTCCGCTAGTATGCGCCTGCCGCTGCGACGCCGGGAAGCCGCTGACCCAGGCCTAACACGGCCATCCAGCCAACTCCAACCGCGATAAAGGAAATACAAAAGAAAAAAGAAAAGAGGGGCAGCGCCCTAATCGACAGGGGACGCAACCAACATGGGCGAAATTGTGCAAAGTGGCGTCTCTCATGCGCAAACTTCTCGTCGTGCTTTAACAATTTTTGTGAGGCAGGCGTCACAGGCCGGAGGGCGCCGCAATGGGCAACGAGGCGCCACGGCTGAATCGAAGTGAGCACACAGATGAATCAGCGTGCTCTGAATCGCACTGGGCGCATGATTCAGCACGCACAGGTGCGGACGTGTGGCGGCCACAGCAATCCAGCAGTTCCCGTGAGCAGGTCGCTGTGAGGACGTCCACGGCCAGGGAGCAGATCCCGCCGCTTCGGGAAATCTTCGAAAGTCCGGCAAGCGGCGATCAATCCAGTTTAAAGAGGCGCCAGCCTCCCCCCCCCCGCTACCATCCGACCAGTCCGACGCGCGACGCGCCCGGGTCGGGTGCAAAGAAGAAAAAGTAAATTGCCAATTTGCACCTCACTGCCAATTTTGGCACTCCCTGAGCTGAACTTCGGCAGTAGATGAGTTACAAGCCGAAGTCTGCTGGATCTGGACCGGATCATGATACGGAGCCACCGCTGACAAGCCTGCAGCGATGTAGAGCTTGGAGCCCTCGGAGCGCAGCCGGCTGAAGGCTAACCGATCTCGTGGGCCCTTTTTGTCCACAAACAGTCGTTGTAGGATACAAGGCGTGAGGGTGTTAACGATATGGTGACCATTCAAGTGGTCCGGGGAGTCACAGCGGGCGATGGCAGAGCTGTGTGTCGACTCAGCCACCATAACATGCTTCGCAACCGGTCACAAGCAAAAAGCCGTTATGGAGGAGCCTGACTGGTTTGTAGAATAGTCAGGGCAATGTCCTAGAATCCTACCACCAACAGTGAATTAATGCATGAAGTATTGCGCGGAAAGTCACACTAGAGTTTTACTCCCCCCTCGTTTTAAAATGAGCAACCGTTAAAACACATAATTTGGATTATATTATCACATGATTAATTACCGTGGACCAGTCCGAAAAGATTCTCCATCCGTCACTCAAACAGCATTAAATGAACCCTCAGAAGACGAACATACGAGTATTCAACCTGGGATAGCATGCTGTTGCACTGACCGCTGAGCATCACCACTGATCCCCCGACATCAGGCCAGATAGTGCTATTCTGTCTGATGGTGCCCGGCATGCAAACGAGTTATTGCATGGGGAGGTATTACCTTCTTACATGTTTAGGGCTGCGTTGTGCGTTGGCGTAGTTCGGTAGATATAATTCATATCACTACTTACATGAAGCATTGACACATCGGATGACGAATATGAGCATTTGACTAGGCCCACCGGTTTACTTTGCAAAAAATCCGACAGGCCCAACAAACAACATGGAGAGAGGAACAACTACGTGGGCTGTTCAATACAGTAACGATAAAATGTGCTATAACCAAATAAACCAAAGAAGTAGAGAAAAACAGTGAAACTTGACGAGAAACTATGACAATTTGCTACAAAGTGCCCATGATTTGCGTTTCCTACTATAATTTGGTTTTTAACCACGAGCATCATGCAGACATTGGATGAAGCACGTTTCGTTCTCGAGATTTGCTGTCCTGGGCCGGCGAAAATAACGCAGCCAAATTCACTCGAAACCTCCGCGAAAGTTGCTAATTGAGGACACCAGATGGCTTTAAAAATGTGTGGCAGTGCGATTCAACGGTTCAACAAAAGGACAAAGCATAAGACACAAGCCATTCTTGGAAGGACCATGCGTAACCGCCCACACCCGTGAAACGACCCAGAAGGAGTGAATACGGGCGAGTTGCCTGGGGCGATTCCTCACCCGCGCGTACATCCTGATGGGCTATGCCGATCCAGTCTTCCAATCCTGTGTGGTCCACTGAATAACATTCCTTCACGGCAGTGCTTTGCAACTGATCGAGGGAATTGAATGGAGTCTGAAGATACCGGTCAGGATCACTCGCAAGGAGTATGATTCCGGGCGGGATTTCGGCGGTTGGGTGGAGTGGTGCGATTGGGAAAAGTGCGTGATGTAAAACGTACTGGTGGAGAAGACAATGTGTGGAATGTGAGGCCAAGAGCTGGCTGAAGAAATATGGTCACACACTAGAAAGAGACACTTTGTAGAGGAGATACAGGAGATGCAAACTTGGTGAGTTGTTACCCATGGTCGCTCTACCAACTTTTGACCTGAAATACAGATGGTTTTACGACCTATTGAACAGCCCTCGTATTCTCCGCTACTGCCGCCAGGCGGGCGGCATCTGCGCTAAGTCAGTGAACGAATGGAGGGCGGAAACGCTCGCACAGATTGCGCTCGCGCGTACCAACTATTGATTATTTTTGCGGAAAGTTTTGGATCTCAACTGCATAATGTTATGAATACAGCGCCGATATATTCGCTGTCTCACCTTAATTTGCAAAAAAAAGTTGCCTCATAGACGCCAGTCAATCCTATTCAGCTGACAAATTGGGTTTTTGATCGATGGCTCATGTCAATTTAATCGCCTTGGCTATCTGCCCCCGGGTTAGGGCATCCCAGATCCGAATCCATGCTTCTGCATGGATCCCTGTGATCCGTGGACGCAGTCGCACTCAAGTTCAGGTCAAGGTGACGTCTGCAGTGAACGGGGTAGACATGGATGGTGCCAAAGGGGGGACGGGGGGACGCGTCCCCCAAAACTTTCGGATTTTAACATTACGCCTATGGACGTTGCATGGAAATAATTGACTTCAAAATGCCTTCGTCTCCCTATTTTCGAAAGGTGACGCCGCCCTTGGGGGTGGACCGTGTAAAAGGCATGCCGGGTGCCTTAAACGTCCAACTCTAAATGCTGTCGGCCAGTAGCAAATGCCCGATCGGACGGTAGGGATCAGGGATTTGTGCAGTTTGCACTGCAAGCGATTCCTGGCATATGAAATTCATTATTTTTTAAATATAAAAATAAAAATACGAATTTGCCGTTCCTTTTTTATAAATTCGATGCATCCATTGCATCCATTATTTTTATTTATAAAGCTGGTGGACCACTCAAAAGCCCAGCGTTGGAGTTTTAGCCGCTTTCTGGTCCGGTATTTTGCTCTCTTCAGTGAGTTACCCTGCTTCGACCTCAGCCTTTCAGGTCCAGCTAACACCCGGATTATGATGCCGCTGCATTCCCCAATGGAGATGCAAATTTTGTGCACAAATGAGTTTTATTCTGGACTCCAGAATTGTTATATTATGGACTACAGAATATAAGTTAGTATGTTTAGCAGGGTACGTACTTGTAACATCGATTTCTGTAATATATTTCATAATCTAGGCATATTCTGGACTCCCGATTATAACTCATTTGTGCACGAAGTGTGAACCTCCACTGGGGAATACAGCGGCATAATGACCCGTGCCCGAAATGATGGACCCGAAAGGCTGAGGTCGACGCGGGGTAACTCACTGAAGGGAGTTAATTACTGGACCAGAAAGCGGCCAGAATACCAACGCTGCCTCTGAGTGGTCCACCAACTTAACCCTAATCCTTGCGGGCGACTATGTAGAACTACGTTAACGTGCGGGGGAGATTCTTCCCCCTCCCCAGAGATCTCTAGAACCGCTCAGTCAATTTCGATGGGACAAAGACCATTCGATGCGCCGTCAAACTTCCTTTCTTTTTTAACCCACATTTTCTTGCTTTAAAAATTGGGGTCCATGGGGCAACAAATAAGCAAATTTTGGTTGGTTTTGAAAGGTCATTGCGGCAATGTGGCTTGACTAATTTTCAAGCCCAACACGTTTTTGAGCTTCCAATGCACTGCGCTTACACATATCAAAAGGACAAGTACCAAAATAAAAATATTATAGGCGTATTTAGGGGATGTAAAATGGGGAGATTTTCTGATGACGAATATGCGCTTTTCGTGATTGTTTGGGACAACATAAGCATCACATTTTTTTTTTGCTGTTATTTGTTAAATCGAATATATTGCGATTTGCGCATAGGCAGATCCTAGTAAACATCGTGGGGGCACCATGTGAGTAACACCTTTTATCATCTTACTAATTTGAAGTTGGACCTAATTTGTCAGTGGGTATTGCCTCCTATTTTATGTACCTGAGTGCACCTCTGCCCCAAAGTATGTACAAACCAAGTATTTATGATGTATATTCCAGTGACACCGTTCCTGACCCACTTATTGCACCGCAAACTACGAAGGAAGTATGTGCAGCACAACTGCATTCGTAACTGCTTCCCTAAAACATGACCCTGGCACCGCCTCTTCGAAGCTGATTTTTTTCGAAATTTCGACACATTACATATTGCACATTACATATTGCATTGACATATTGCACTGCAAAAGAGGCCTGCAGGCCTCTTTTGCAGTGCATACTGACGGACAGACCGACTGGACGGTATAAGGCCCTTGATCCCTGGCCCCTGATCCCTGGCCCCTGATCCCTACCGTCCGATCAGGTAATTGCTATTGCCCGACAGCATTTAGAGATCAAAGAATAAGGTACACGGCATGCCTTTTACACGGTCCACCCCGTTCACTGCAGACGTCACCTTGAACTGAACTTTAGTGCGACCGCTGCCACGGATCACAGGCGATCCAATGCGGAAGCAGCGATTCGAATCTGGGATGCCCTAACCGGGGCGCGGATAGCCAGCATATATATTTGACCATAGCATCGATCAAAAACCCAACATTGCCAAATACATCATCGATTTCGCATATTAAGCTAGTTAGTTTGGCAAACTACACCAGTTGCGTTGCAAATAATAGTTAGTTTGCAAACTGATTGCCGGTTCAGTTAGTTTGCAAACTAACTAGTTAGTTTGCATACTAACTGGACAGTCAGTTAGTGTGCAAAACTAACTAGTTAGGTGCATACTTAACGGATTTCTCATTACTAATTGTAACAATATATAAGTTATTGTGATGCCTAAAAATGATGCCAAAATAGGTTCTTGAATTACAAAATGGTATTATCTGATGAAGTGTCGTGCACACATTTTAGATAATCCTTTACTTTATGGTCTGCCTGTTTAGCACAGTCCTGAGAGCCCCCTATCCTGGATGATCCACTTTTGATTGTGGAAGGTGTTTTTGATTGCTCATTTACTATTCGTCTTCACATATCACACATGATCAGATTCGCCACTTCGAAGTAGGTCATATCCAGTGATCACAGGCTGATCACTATCGTGTCCATCTTCAGGTATATGCTATAAGTGACTACGCAAGGGCCGAGTGGGTCAAAGGTTCGGCCGGGAATTGTTTACTTCTATCCTGGATTTGCGTGCATGAGGTTAATTTAATGTATTGTACTTGCTTAACCGGACCCTCGCCAGTGTAGGGGTTGGGGGAGGGTTGCAACACCCTCTCGGTTTTTCCAGAAATTACTCGCGTAGTTATCAACCGATCGCAATGAAACTTTCAGTATACCCTACTTAACAACAATTTGACACATGCTCTGTTAAGTTGCAAACTTCTAACCCCTATGACCCATGAACTTTGACCTGTTTCTCAAGGTCATGTTTGGAAAAACTGGCGTCCCGTAGAAGCGATCCTTGAAACGTGTACAGCTTCGGAGTTTGTGTTGTTCAGGAGAATGTGCACAGGTATTTTTAGGTGATAGTTGTGGCTTCTGAAAAGATCGTGATCTTGATTGACCTTTTTAGAGGTCAACCGAGGTCACCGACCTCCGATGACCTCAGAGTCTTTTCTTTTCTTCTGTCCGTTTCCAGGGCAGTTTTGTTGACGCTGATTTCAAATCTGAGATCCATTTTACACACACTCACACACACACCACACATATATATATATATATATATATATAATATTATATTATATATATATTATATATATATATATACATATATAATATATAGTATATATATATATTATATATATATATATATTAGATATTATATAGTGCTGTGTTGTGTGTGTTCTACTGGGGTCATGAGCCACCAAAGGTCAACGAGGTCAATGACCCCCGTACTTGACATGACCTTTTTGAATTTGACAGTTCTTAGGTCATGTTATGATGCGGATTTCAAATTTGGCGTCTTTTTAGCATTATAAGATGTTCCTTTACGATTTTAGCTTGATTGGTATTAGTTCATTACGCATTTACGATTTGATGACATTTGGGTATTTGACATGATCTCATCATCTCAGAGGTCACCTAATAACCCAGAGCATAGAAATCAGATGTCAATGACTTTCTCTTGTAACAAGTAACACGCTCGTTTTTGTATTTATTAAAAGCTCAATTAGGGTCCAAACGCCAGGGGGTCGACCCCACCCCCTACACGGTTAAACAGTGATACAACCCTCCCCTCCCCTAACCCTCCCCTACACGGGCGAGGGTTAACCCTCGCCCGGGATAGGGCAAGATCGCTGCGTGTCCGGGTGTGTGTGTGTGTGTGGGTGGGGATGGGGGGTACGACCCCCTGGCGTTTCGTTCCTAATTGAGCTAGAGCTTCTATTAAAAACGAACATGCTGCTTGTGACGAGAGGAAACCATTGACTCCCAATTTGAAGGTACTGGATTAAAAGGTGACCTCTTAGGTTAAGTCAATGACCCAAATGTCATCAAGTCGTAAATGTGTACAAATTGTATACCTACCGATCGAGTTAAAATCGTCAAAGAACATCTTTTTGTACTTAATGGGACCCATTTTAAATCAGGGTCACGAGATGTCCTCAAAACTGCCAAATTATAAAAAGGTCACTCTGCAGGTCATCTGAGGTCAGTGACCTCGGTTGACCTGTCGAAGCGCATGACCCCAGTGGAATATATAATTATGTAAAATGGCTCCCAGATTTTAATTCAGCGCACAAATTGTCCTCGAAACGGCCAGAAGCCAAACAAGTCATCTGAGGTTATCGGAGGTCAGTGACCGCGGTTGACCTCTGAAGAGGTCAGTTGAGGTCACAATCTTAGCGGAAGCTACAATTGTCACCTGGAAGCACCTGTTCATATGCTCCTGAACAACAAACACTAGGAAACTGCTCGTGTAACAAGGATCAATGCTATAAGAAACGCCAGTTGCGGCTGACATGACCTTAATAAGCAGTTCATAGGTCACGGATCATACAAATTGATAGTTCGAAATTTTTAGGGTGTGTGCCAATTTGTTAAAAAAAGAGATCCGGAAAGTTTCATTGCGATCGGTGAATTACTGCGTGAGTAATTCTCGAAAAACCAAGTTGGTTAGCATCCTCCTACCCGGGCGAGGTTTAAACATCAGTGCGTCGCTTTTAACCCATTACAAAACAAAATATGTCATGCCGGACTGCAGATTACATCAGCCTTTATCGCTGTGCCGGTCTGGATGTGTAGATGGTTTTATGAAAAGTTCCATGAGCCAGTCAGTCACCATATGTGAAAAATGTGCGTCACCAGCGATAAACAAAAGGAGTAACGCTAACATTCTTCACCTTAAACCCGCGCCTTACATGGGCATTATTCTATATGGGCGGGGTGCTATTTATATCCCCACTCTGATCTCCAGAACTATTGAACCGATCTTAAAATTTTCAAACGGCATTAGATATCCCTATTACATTTGTCGAAAGAAACATAATGTTGTTAACCTCAGGGTCACCGATGACGTCACATATCACGTCAAAGACAACATGTTTGACCGTGTCATCAAAGTCAGGTGGATGGAATCGTCGCGCAAACATGCGGTATCAAACGCATAATCAGTTGATGAATCAGTATGATTCGTGTATCAAACACTTCTTATTACTATCATAAGATGTTTTTTACTCTGGGTCAGGTCAAGGTCATCCGAGGTCACGAAGGCAAAAACCGGAAATGTAATTTGTATGCATGGTTATGCTGTAGAGATGGTCGAATTTTGGCTTTGTAAGTCAGTCATTTTTAAATATATCGACTTCAAACTTGCTACACATATCCATTGCACTCTTCTAGAGCACATATATTCTGCTTTTTTAAAATTCGGATTTATTTTGAAAAATTTGTAAAAAAATATTTGGATTTATAAAAAAAAATCCAGAAATTAAAAAAAGAAAATCGGAGATTGCAGTTGGATAGCCGAGCTCATTATCTGTAATTTTAAATACAACAAATGAACTTATGTTATAAACTCTACTTTTGACAGCGTTTCCCGCAAAACCTTATTTTTTAACAAAAAACGCAGAACATGACGTCACTCTGACGTCATTCCTGTTTGAGCTATCATAGCCTCATCTTTGTCCTTCAGGCAGCATATGTAAAATTGATGTTCAATAAGTTACTGCAAGTTTGGTGACGATATCGCTGTTCGCTTAGCAGATATTGCAAAATAATTGAAGGTGGGCTTTAAGAAACCCTCCAGTAAGGCGCGGGTTAACCCGCGAAATGTGAATTCCTGACGATATTTGAGTCCGGTGACGTTGTTGCAGTGACCCCTTTTAATGATTTGAGGCTGGAGCCCAAAATTGTGTGCCTGAAATCCAAAGAGAAACTAAAATTGAGGTTGGGGTAGGTTTCGGTGGAGCAGGTGGGCTCTACCAATCATTTGCGTAAAAAGACACCCCTGGCAGCAGGTAAACAAACACCAACACTGGGTGGCCACACGCCCGTGCAGTTAAACGCTGCCAGTCACGAATAGGGTTACATCAGAATCCGGCGACTCGATTACAGTTCAGAACATTGCATCAGACGTGTTCATCAGCCCCCTGTCACCTGTCGAATACGTGAAGCTCCGCACCTGTTGGTTAGAGTTCTACATGGGGCGGCTATCCCCATGGCTGGCCGAACCCCATGGCTAATGGGGTGGGCTGGACTGGAACATTTTATAGAATTCATGGCTGTGGCTACGGCTGTGGCTTGCATAGTCCTTAACCTGGATTATTTGTTTTGGCTCAATCTTAATCAAAACCAATCATGGTTTAAAAAAACCTTGGCTGTTTGCATAACAGTAGACTAAAATTATACACATAGTATTAATTTACAAAAATCCTCACGGCTGGCCAACGGCCAGCCATTGACATTTGGGAGTGGCTGTGGCTGGCTGTGGGCTGTGGGGTGGCTAGGCCAAGGAAAAGTGCAGCCATGTCGAACTCTACTGTTGGTTGTAAGAGACGCCAGCTGCGTGTGTGTGTGTCTGTCTGGTGCAGACCGTTGAGGTTGTCTTGAGCTCCGTAAGCTAGCGCAGGATGTGGACATTCGCTTCCACAATGTCGCGTCGCCTCCGTTTACTGCAATTTAGTGGCCTGTTTTTAGCGTACTTATACACATGTTTTATTGAAAACGTATAGCTTCAGAGAAGCCTACGTCAATTCTGGTGACTGGTTCCACAATAATGTTAATCACACACAAACAATGCAGGGTTATTATAAATCTGAACGATGTTAACATTTTATCAGGGTTACTTGTGTGATGACAAAACGTACATACATACATATGTAAAATGTACAATGTGTGAACAGTATTTTTAATATGTATCTTCCCTTTTTTGCTTCTAAAACTCATCTAATTTCACTTCTGTTTACACAAAGACGGAAGGACTGATATAAGGGAGCATGTGGATTGTGATACATACCTACCTAGGAAGGTACCATATGTTCCATTAAATAAGTCCTTCACGTACACAGCAGTGAAATTAGTTAGATGAGTTTTGAAAACTAAAAAAGAAAGATGCATAATATACCGGCTGTACATTGTACCCACATGGTTGACATTAGATCATGTAGCATATTAACTGTAAACTTACAATGTATTGATATTGAAGACAAATTATAATATTATATAGCATAATAATCAAGGAGCACTTCTGTTATTTTCATTAACAGTATCATGCGCAAACAGACTGTCAGAAATGAACAATTGCATTTATGCTAATGATGCAACAACAAGGCTATACGTTAATATATCCTTTATCTAAAGACGAAACTACATTGATCAAAATTAAAGGTAAAAATAAATGCACACATGCACTATGCAATGCAATATTTATATCAGCTTCATCCTCCTCGGCTTAGCTGTGTCCATGAGTGTCGCCGCCTTCCGAAAGTTCGGGGACGGAGGCACTTTTCAGTCGATTCTTTCCATGCAACGCCCATAGGCGTAATGCTAAAATCTGAACATGTTTGGGGGGACGCATACCCCGTCCCCCCACTTTCGACGCACATGGCTGTGTCTGTGACCATGCAGTTGCCACCCTTGCCCACATGAAATTAAGCATCTCAGACAAGCGTTGCAGTAGCCGCTTTCACGAAGGATTTTATTATTGGCGATTGGGTCGATTGGTTTAAATGGTGGGCTTGGAGCAGAACTTTGTAATTTTGGCATTTTGGAATTTAGAACATTTTGGATCTAACACTAGAGTTCGACATGGCTGCACTTTTCCTTGGCCAAGCCGCCCCACAGCCATTGCATCACAGCCACAGCCAGCCACAGCCTCTCCCAAATGCCAATGGCTGGCCGTTGCTTGGCCAGCCGTGATACATTTTGTAAATTTATATTATGTGTTTATTTTTAGCCTACTGTTATGACAACATGCCAAGGCTTCTTTTAACCATGATTGGTTTGATGACATTATTGAGAAAACAAATATCAAAGTCGAACATGCAGCCACAGCCGTAGCCATAGCCATGATCTAAAGACTTTCCAGTCCGCTCCACCCCATTAGCCGTGGGGTTCGGCCAGCCACGGGTATAGCCGCCCCATGTAGACCTCTACCTAACACCGTGTCACGTGGTCATATCTCTAACACTAGTCCCCCCGCCCATTAAACCAAACGCCCCGATCACCCTAATCGACCCAAACGCCCCAAATGCCCCAATCATCCGGTGAATAAAACCCTTCGTGAAAATGGCTTGTATATGCCAATCACTGACTGCCGTGCATATTCACACGTATACCTATTCATGTCCAACACTTTTCAGCACTTGATTATACAGGCGAATATCGGTTACTGGGCTGAGGCCAGTCGTGCTGCAGTATATAGCTTACTGACGACATGCATGACTTTATACAGGAATTCAGCCGCAGCATTGCTGTATAGCTGTTATAAAATGTGATCCATGATGACAAATCTATGGTACTGGAACAGGTAATGATCTGTATTGAATAACGATGTTCGATCCTCCGCTTGATGTCAATGGTGATTAATTAAACAAATAAACACGAGTTTAGCCAAATCACAAGTACATAGTAAACGACACAACAATTACCAGTCGGATGCCTTTTGACTGAGCATTAGCACGGACCAATATGCAGGCACTGTCGTCACTCCACTGTCACTCGGAATTATCATCGACTAACTAGTGCCGTTCTCTACAACTATAATGAAATGACTGTTCTAGACTCACAAGAGCCCAGAGATGGGGAATAATTACTTCTCTCCACATGCCCGTACCAATCATCCAATGCAAGAGCAGATCCCCTATTGTCTGTCAATTAGCATGGTACCCTCCCCCCTCCCGCCTCGGTCACACTGTCAACACTGTCACCGTGGCGACATGACCTCAGCAGTGTCCACCACGTGACCTGCACTGTCCGCCACAGTCACCGTCTGACGATGGTCACGTGACCGGGCCAGCCGGAGCCGGCGGCGGCTCCGCATGCCGTCCAGGTGGGGTGCCGCGCAGAGGCCGGTCCGGGGGTCTGACACCAGGTCCGGTGGACACCCGCAGGGCGTCTCTCCTGGTCCGACCGTCTCCTGTCCGGCAGGGCATGGCGCGCCGGACAACACCTGCTCACAGCGGCCTGTGTCCGGGTCCAGCAGGCGGCCCAGGCGCGCCTCACACGCGCACTCGGTGCGCTCCTCGCTGGCGTTGTAGCGGAATGTGAAGTTGGGCGGGCAGGGGCCGCGCGTCTTCTGCTGGTAGCAGCGGCCGTCCGCCGGCCAGAAGTTCTGCGTGAAGTGCTCGGAGCAGCCGCACGCGCCGCGGTAGCTGATGCCGCGGAATGGTTCGTACTGCACCAGCTGGCCGGCCGGACACGGGCCGCTCCGCCCGATCCTGTGGCAGAACTTGTCAGACGAGAAGTACAGCTCGCCGCGCCGGCACGGGTTCGCCACGCAGACGCCCTGGTGCGGCGCCTCCGGTCGCGGGGCCACGAACCGGCTGGCACCGCACGGCCCCTGCGAGAAGGCGCGGTAGCAGGCGCCGCTGTCGGCGGGCACCAGACTGTCGGCCAGCACTAGACTGTCGGTCGGACAGCGGCACTCAGGCCGCGAGGTGACATTGTTGAACTCAAACACGTTCCCCACCGGACAAGGGCCGCGCTCGCCCAGCGCGAAGCACTGACGCGTGCGCGGATCGTAGTTCTGAGTAAGGCCGGCGTGACAGGCGCACTCGGTGCGGCGGCGCGTGGCGTTGAAGGAGAACACCAGCCCCTGCGGGCAGGGGCCGCGGCTGAGCTGCTGGTAGCACGAGTCGGTGTGCGGCCAGTAGCTGCGGGCCATCAGCCGTCGACTGCAGCTGCACTCAGCCTCCAGTGTAGCGCGCAGCACGGTCAGCAGCTCTCCCTTGCCGCAGGGGCCGCGGCTCAGATAACCATAGCAGCTACCGGCCGGCGGCCAGAACACCTCTCCGGCCGGACAGCGGCCCTGGCGGCGGCAGCGGACCTCGCCAGTCTCCGCGTCCTGCTGCAGGTAGTGCCGGCGGGGACAGGGGCCGCGCGAGTGGCGCCGGAAGCAGCGCTCCGTCGGTCGGTGCAGCAGGTGACCGTCGGGGCAGAGGCAGGCCGGCCGGCCCTCAGCCGAGTCCCACACCAGCTCCTGAGTGGATGGACACGGGCCCTGCTGGAAGATGGCGTAGCAGCGGCCGTCCTCCGGCCACTGCACCAGCTGCCAGCTCTCCGCCGAGCACGGGTTCAGCGTGCTGTTCACCCAGGGCGGTGCGATCACCGAGCCGGCCTGGGCGGGGGCGGCGGCGGCCAGGCAGACCAGCAGCAGCAGTGCCGCCTCCACCCCGCCAGCCGTCCGCCGCCACTGCATCGCCGTCTCACGCATCCACCAGCCCTGAAACACGACACATGCCGTCACTGACGCAGGTGTACGCACGACAGATCACTGACTGACGTCACTGACGCACGACAGATGACGCCATGACTGACGCGGCAGATGTCGTCACTGAGGAAGATACAACACGGCAGGTGACGTCATCGGGACATATATAGAACGGCAGATGGCACCACTGAGGCTGATATAACGCGGCAGATGACAGCACCGAGGCAGGTGTAACACGACAGGTGACGTCACATTTTCACCGGCTTGAGGTGCAATGGTTGCTAGTAAACGCAGTTAAGAAGACGTCGAAGACATACGTTATCTCATGTATCAAGCTGCTATACGGTATGCAATAATGCATGTATGTAGGTGGCAGGTGCAGTCTAGACCATATGTTCTGTCCACTTCATCGACACCACCCGATGTCGATGCGCCCGGCGAATAAATCCTTCGCGAAAACGGCTGGCAGCAGTCCTTTCAGTGCACTATTCGAATAAGATAAGCCCTCCATTTCTTTGGGGAGATGTTTGTTTTCGTCTGCCTGAAGCTCTTCGAAAAGTACTGGAAAATCCTTGCCTAAGCACACCCGTTTAATTCAATGTCAACCTTGTCCATCGGTGCTGTCAGTCTGTGCTGCACGCAGTGAAAATCTAATAAAACTATGTATGCCCTCGCCCCTGATACCGGGGGCGAGGGCTATAGTAAGGGGGAATGCCACTACCAAACTCTGCCACCAGAGGCTCTGCAACCGTTCCGGTACAGGGTGTGGGGAAACTTTGATGGTCGCAGCTGTGTTGTTATTGTCGTGACGTAAGACCCCTTCCCGAGCGTTGTAAGCCCGCCCAATTCCTGAGCGTTGAATGTACCCAGCAGACTCCTGAAGTCCTGACCTGCACAGGGGCCCCTTGAACTTCCCAGGGGCCCTCCAGCTGCTCAGGGGCCCTTTCGACCTGGTTAAGCGGACTGCGCTGCTGCTTAGGGGAGGGGGGGGGGGGGGGGGGGGGGGGGGGGGGGGGGGGGGGGGGGGGGGGGGGGGGGGGGGGGGGGGGGGGGGGGGGGGGGGGGGGGGGGGGGGGGGGGGGGGGGGGGGGGGGGGGGGGGGGGGGGGGGGGGGGGGGGGGGGGGGGGGGGGGGGGGGGGGGGGGGGGGGGGGGGGGGGGGGGGGGGGGGGGGGGGGGGGGGGGGGGGGGGGAGGGGGGGGGGGGGGGGGGGGGGGGGGGGGGGTGGTCGCCGTAACGACATGCTCAGGAACCCCTCCGACACGCCCAGGGCTCCCCATGTCTCCGACCTACCCTTGGGCCCCTCCAACCTTCCCAGGAACGCCCCTCTGTGCTGGCTAGAGGCCCATTCGGCATATTTAGGGCTCTTCTGACTCGTCCACAAGTACTTCCAACCTGCCCAGGGGCCCCTCCGACCTGCCCAGGGGCCCCTCTGATTTGCCCAAGGCCCCTCCGATCTACCCTGGGGCCCTTCCGACCTGCCCAGATGCCCTTCCGATCTATCCAGGGGCCTTTCGATCGACCCAGGGGCCCTTTAGACCTACCCAGGGGCTCCTCTGACCTGCCCAGGTCCTTTGCGGGACTCGGAACTTATAGTAACGGAAAATATGCCTAGCGAAGGTTCTTATTACTTTAAATTTGGATCCTGGACACGTAAACGGGACTTGATATGCTCAGTAACTTATTCATATCGTTTGGTAGCATCTTGTCTGTGGTTAACATTTGTATTTATTTGATTTCCCTTTTCACTGGACTGGCACCGCCTATGTATAAAATGTGCTTGATAACTATTTGTTTATGTCACATATTGCACCATTTAAATTATCCCAATACAAACACAAAACTTGTTTCACTATGCATTTTTTCACCCCCACCCCCACCATATTTAGTGATCTGCAAGCGCCTATGATTTTTTGAATTAAAGAATTGCTGTCATATGCCATTCGAGAATGGCATATGACAGCAATTTTTTTATATCGGATTATATCGGATGAATCCGATATAATCTCTATTGATCCCCATTACTTGCGTTCAAATTGGTTAAAAGACCTGGCAGCTGTGTAGGATCAAAAATATTTCTGAAATTTTCGTGTTTTCCCCCTGTTACCTTCCGATTAATTTGTATTTGGATTTATTTAATGTAGATCGTAATGAGGGAATCAAACTCCGTTTTAATTTGGAAAATCATACGAGTAGATCTTAAGATCTCAAGGGGCCGAAATCCCCCTGCCACTTGTAGGGAGAGCCAGGAGCTTGCCACAAATAGGGTTAAGGATCACTTGGTCGTCATGAGGAAGCCCTTCGGTCTGAGAAGCCTTCGGTCAACTAGAGAAGGTCCTTTTTCGGCCTGAAGGTCCTTCGGTCAGCTTAAGTAGGCCCTCGTTCGGCCTGCAGAGGCCCTTAGTCGGCCCAAGTGACCCTCGATTGGCCAGTAAGGGTCTCTAGTGTGTCTTCTGTCGGCCTTGGCTTAGGGCTTTCGGTTGACTTGAGAGGCCCTTGACCGACTCGAGAGGCCCTTGATCGGCTTGCGGGGCCCTTGGTCGGCCTGCAGGAGAACTCGGTCAGCCTGAGGGCGCCATTGCTTGGCTCGAGTGGCTCTTACCAGGGCTGAGCGGGCCCCAAGCTGGTTCGAGGGGGCCATTGCCTAGGCTGGAAGGAACCCAGTGACCTAAGGTTGGGTTTGAGATGGCATTTTCAGTGCCTTAGAGCCTAAGGTTCCATTTTGAAATGATCTTTACTGGGCTCGAGAGGGCCCTATATGCCTGTCTGAGAAGCTCATTTGCCAGTTTAAAAAGACCTTCGATCGGCCAGGGGGAGGGCGCTTTTTCGGCCCAATAGAGCCCTAAGCCCTTCGTTTCTTTGAGAGAATCATCGGTCGACCAGAGATGACCACCATCTGGTCTGAAAGGGCCTAACAGCTTGTCGGAAAGGGCTCTTGTCAAACCTAAGAGGCACTTGCACCAGTCTGAGAGCTCTCTTGCTTATTCTGGAGAGCCATTATCCGGGCGAGGGAGCCATCGGTCGGTCGGAATCAGTTTTGCTGGTTAGTTATAGATATCTTGTTTTGCTGACTCTGAGTCGGAATCTGAATCTGTTAGAGACTGAAATCGGTGATTTTTGTCGGAGTCGGAATCAGTTGAATTTTGCCAACTCTGGCTGTCATGTATGTATTATGTACATACGTGGACGGGCAACGTGTTAGGATTATGTACGGGCAACAGAGGCGGATCCAGAAGGGGGGGACAAAATGGGCAATTGCCCTTACAAGCGAAAAGTCGGTGGGCAAAAGTATGTTTTTGCCCCCTCCCAAGGTCGGAGAAAAATATAAATGTTTTGCCTTTCCAGAATGCATTTTGGCTGTTTTAGCAAAAATTATGTGTAACAGTATAATATGCACTGCAGCAAGTGACAATCAATAAGTGATTAATCGACTCGACACAACAATTTTGTGATTTGTCTTTATGTCCACAAAATACAGGGTGTTTCATAAAAATGTATCCACTCGGAAATCTCGCGATAATTCCGACAGTTTTGGTCGCAGAACCTCAAACTTAGCAGCATTGGAAAGCTGATGAAATTAGCATCCAAATAAGTAATCACCAAGCCCATCGACGTTCTATTTCATTAGCTTCAAACCGCAGCGAAAAGGCCTAAAAACAAATTGCCGCTCGACATCTCCTTTCTGCACGATGAATATCCAGAAAATGAGTGGATGCAACCATGTTGAAGATGTAAAAAATGTTGATGCACGTGCTGGTAAGGGAGAATATCACAAGGGCACAGTAAACCAAATGAATCGTGATGTCACAATCACTGCTAATCATGCCAGCATCGAAAGAGGACCGGAGTTTATCGCGACCCTATTTCTCTAAAGGCGATGACGTTGGGGTGTGCACTGTCATTAGCGAGCGCTACCGTTGGCAATGCTCCAGGAGTTCTTCTTCCCCGAAGATTCGGAACGGAACGGAATGAAGATGCAGCAAGACTGTGCTACTGCACACACCACTCATGTCAGTCTGGACGTGCTCAAGGACAAGTTCGCTGACAGGCTCATCTCGCAGAAAACGGGATTTCCGTGGCCGGCCAGGTCATCCGACCTTAACCCCTTTATTTTTTTCCTTTGGGGGTTCCTCAAGGGAAGAGTGTACCAGATCCAACCACGCACTCCGGATAACCTGAAGGAGAGCATCGAAGGGAGATTCGCCACCCATCTAAGTAAACAGCCAACATTTGCGCTGAAGGTCTATGGCAGGTCATCGCGCGTGCAGTATGCACGCCTTTGGTGTGGAGGCGGGCGGGCCCTTGTGTAGGGCATTGGCTTATGTCGAGCTGCACCATGGCTGGGTCATGGGGTGGTTCCTGTAGTGCTCGTACTATGAGGGGTTGTTTTGATTACAGACACTGCCACCTCGTCTGTATTTATGTTCCGTTCAAATCTTGATTTGCTGTCTCGTGTATGTGTTTCGGATCAGCGCTTATAAGGGTTAAATACAGCTGATCATATTCACGTCTGGTATCAACGTAAGGGTGTTTGGATAGGATCTGTGTAAGAGTGCATCGTCCTAGAGCTATATTGATTGGATTTATATGTATGGCGTCTATGGAGTCAGTAAATGCACTATTGACACGCGACCGTCGTTATAAACACTCTCTTTCTACTCTCTCAAGAAACTCTTATTTTTCATATTCAGTTTGTCCTAAAAGTGGGACGGGTTAACTCGGTAACTAAATGCTGATTGGCTAGAATTTTGCTGAGCTGACGTTGATTATGACGCACAGATGAACGTAAGCTTGGGAAAGTTGTAAGTGCTGGACAAAACTCATACTGTTTCAAGTACCTCATTCTTTTTAATTGCAAGAATGAAACTTTGTCAGGTAATGATATGCATAAGTTGAATTTGGATGTTAAATCTTATAATAAAACTATTTTATATAAACAACGTTCTGTAGCGTATGCGTAGCGGTTCAGCGCTGGCCTAACGTCCAGTGCTCGCGTTGTTGATCTGTCCCCGTCCCACTGCACCGAAACCGCCTCGTACCAGTAAGCGCGTGCGCTGTGATTGGCCGCTACGCGGCGCAGCCTGCCCCTGAGTGATATGAGCCGACGGCGAGACGTAACCGTTTTTGTCGCCGTGACGGTGTAGTGGTATCCGTGGCGGAAGGGTGTTATGGTCTTTTGTTGTGACACATATGGTTTCCAGACGGGGCTCTGGTGATCGTCTCCCACGAGACATCGGGAAGTTTGAAGGCGCGGGATTGTGGATGCTTGTGATACATCTCAGGCAAGATTTCTTCTCATAGAGTGGAGGAAGAGATAGAATAATAGAGTAAGAGATGACTGACGACTACCTCTCTCTACCTGTAAATAGAGCTATGCAGTTTAGGTTGCTTATTTGCGTCGGTTCAAAGGCGTCCTTGATATTTTTTTCCTCTGGTAAGAAATCATTCAACACTCAAGAGATATATTCTTTGGGACAATGTTGACCAACGCGCAAGGTTTTGTTCAGTATCCATGATTTACGAGGAGATCGATCAACTCGTTCATAGATCATCGAGGTCCCGAAACAACTTCAACTAAATCGATGACGTTTTTGTGCTTCTCTCTATCGCTGATTTGGCATTACTTTTGAGGAAAAAATATGAAGTATCTTAATACTTAAAATAATCTCTCTGACGATTTGCAAATATTGCTTTTTATCCGCGTAATAAAATAGAATATGAGTAATGGATATTGAACCTTACTGTATAAGTAAGACGGCCTTAAGTTTCTTTGTCTTTGCTCTGTCCGTTCTGGAAGCTTCTCTGTCTCTGTTTTTCAAGGTGAACTATTCCCTTTAAGACCTGCTATTTGCTGCTCTAGCGCGACCTCAGATATGTGAAAGATCGCGTTCTTTTCGGAAATATAGCTGTGTTTTTATCACATGTTTTCAGTCTTTTTCGCTGCGGTAAGGCTAAGTGAATAAAACGTCGATGAAATTTATTTTCTTATATTTGACGTAGAATTTCCTTAGCTTTCCGATGCTGCTACGTTTGAAGATATGCGACCAAAACTTCCGGAGTTATCGTGAGATTTCCGAGTGGATACATTTTTATGAAACACCCTGTACATGCATTTTTTAAACAATACCTATTAAAAAACCGGAATATGCATTGAAAAACCTGGTAAATACGATGCCAAAGCCGAATTCCAAAGCAATATTTATATTTTTGACTGAGTTATGGCTTTCTATGTATGAAAAGTATGTGGATGTTGGACTTTTTGGTCTATATAAAAAATACTGCCGACGCAATGGCATATTAAGGAGAAAACAAAGCAGTGTACACACCTGCTTTTAAAATAAGCATTCACGACAGGGGCAAATCCAGGGGGCGATCCGGCCATGCCCCCCAAAGCGAAATAGGAGAGGGCAAACATATATTTTGCCCCCCCCAAGGATATCAGTGAATACCTACATCATTTCAAACGGAACTGATTTGGTACTATTTGGTACTAAGATGGTGAGTCTGGTACTCGGGGGAAAGAAAACAATTTATCACAAAAATAGCTTAGAAGTAGTCAAAATCCTGCTATTCACAGTAAATAACTGAAAAAAATTTGCGCCACTTCGCTGCATAACACAAGTTTTGATATTGCTTCTACAAATTAGGAAAATGGATAAATTAATTTAATTAAGTGTCTGACAGAGTCTCTCCTTGACGGTAATTCCTGGCCCCAGGGCCCACTCCCTTCATAAAATAATAACTTTTAAGCAGGCTACATATTAAAGGGAATAGTTCACCTAAAAAAAAAAACGAGAAAAAGCTCAGAAATGATGAAGAGAAGCAATAAATTAAGTATCATATTACTAGTAGATCAAAGGAAACCTATATTTACGCGGAAAAAGCAATTTTAAATGTCAATTATTTGGTGGATATGTTCAATATGTTTTTCCCTCAGAAGTAATGCGAGAATCAAGCTGACATGGAGAAGCCGCAACGTACGGATTTAAGTGGGGATCGTGTCGTATACATGGTGGTACTTACCCAAGTACTTGTTGAAAGATGCCGGAAATAACAACGCTTTGAACCAATCACAGTACTTGCTTTAGTAGGTTTACGGTCACTTATGTAGATTTCACTATGAAAGTGTAAGTGTCCGCCATCGTCGCTCACTGTCCATGCTCTGGGGCGTCCGTCTGGATTATGTGTCACAAGGTCATGCACGGTCTAAGGTCTAGCGTGTGTAGTACCGAGCTCGCCGGTCGGCTTCCTTCACTCAGCGGGCGGCGCGCCGCGGCGGCAATCAAAATAAGCGGACGCGCGTACTGGTACGAGGTGGGAATTCGGGTGAGTGGGGAAGGGGACAGATAACAATTTGTACGCAGGCTGAGCGTTCAGGCCAGCGCTGAACCGCTTACGCAATACCTACAGAACGTTGTTTAGGGAAAATGTTTTATAGAAGATCTTAAACATCAAAATCACTATACATAGCATTACCTGACAAAGTTCTTCTGCAATAAAAGATGAGGTACTAACAGCATGGTTTTTGTCCAGCACTTACACTTTCCCAAGTCTTACGTCAGTCTGTGCGTATAATAATACGTCAACTCAGCAAAACAGCGCATATCAGGCGATTGGAGGTTACCGGTTAACCCGGTCCGCTTTTAGGATGAATATTAAATAATTAAGCAGGTTTCTTGGAAAAATGTGAAGCGTCACTAGTCATCTTTCTGAGCATGCACACAACTTGGCTATCTCAACTCAAAACCCTATGTTAAAGGTGAACTATTCCCTTTAAGCTAGCTGGCTTGCCAACATCAAAAAGACGACGCGAGCGGAATGACGCGGACGTCGGCACCCGGAAGCTGCTCCAGCGGTGCCCAGCTTGCTGGACCGAAGAGCTGATAGTAGAGACCAGGCAGGCACGTAGCCAAGGGGTGACGGAGGCGCCTCCCCCCCTCCGGAAGCCCGGAAGGCCCTTTTCGGCGCGTGCAGCGCGCCGAAAAGGACTGACGAGACCGCGCGAAACGCGGTATCATTAGCCGAAGACCACGCGAAGTGTAGTGTTTAAAGACTTTAGAGCACTTCAGAGGCTCTTTAGGGCCACCAGGGCCCTCTCTGTAAGACCAAAGAGCCCTTGGACGTTTACAAGAGCCCTGTGCATGTCATAGTGGTCCCTGGACAAGCCGAACGGCCCCTGAGCGGATCATAGGGCCCCTTGAACACGTCAAATGGGCCATAGCCAGCAAAGAGGGCCCTGATAAGATCNCTTCTCACCATTATTAAACTGCCCCCCCCCCCACCCCCCACCACCACCAGTGAAGATTCCTTAGGCAAGGCCCTGTCCAATATTAATTTGAGAAAATGTGTTTTAGTATTGTCCATGTCTTACATTTCACATCTTCTACACATTCACATCTTCTACACATTCACATCTTCTTACAATGCTCGTTTCAGCCCAGCACAGATCAGACTGGCAGAGGAGGTGGAGCAGCGGAGGGAGCTGTGGGATATACGGATCCCAGCTTACAAGCTAACTGCCAAAAGGAAGGACCTCATATGGGATGAGGTCGCAACTGCCCTCAACATAAGTAGTAAGCAAATGGGCGATGCCATTTTAATGCACAATATAAGGGACTCCAAGTCCTTCAGTTATGATGCCGTAATACTGCACAATGACATCAGCGCCAGCGCCCAATTGAATCCATGCAACCCATCCTACCCTGATTATATTTGATGCATGTTTAGGCAAGAGCCTATAACTGATAATCTTTGTGAACAGTGGTTCTCGATCCTTGGTCTTGCCAGGGGTCGGTCCTGGGTTGTAAGGTCGCTCAACCCGACAAAAAGTGCAAATGTTTTGGTTTTCGCACTCAGGCGGTGGTAAAGTGTCATGTCCTTATGGACAGTCGGGGAAAAATGTTCATTCGTGATGTGGACCCGGGGCAAAATGACAGTAAAAATAATTACTATGCCATTCATGTGAAACTAAGTATAAATCCTATAGAAATTTAGCTGTTCGTCAAAATCACTTAGATGTATTCTTCATCACAGATAATCATAATCACGTCAGTCAGAATATGTATGATCACCTACATTTTTGTTTAAATTAGCAGTAGCGTGTTCAGCTCTTGATTTCCAATATTAGTTTTCACCCATATTTCCGACGAAAAAAATGTAGGGGTATACCAGTGATAGTAGTAGGCTTTTTCCCCGGACCCAGCCCTTATGTTTTTTTCATAGGATTTACTGACGGTCAGAAGGATTTTAGTGTTTTACCAGCGGGCTTTGATTAAATTAGTACTATATAGTAGAAAATCGGATTCAGTAAACGTTCCAGCGGTATTTGGCAATGCGTCATTTATGGCGCATGGTCTCACTTAATTTGTTTGGTACAAGCCAAAGTGAAATAAATTAATATATTCACCGAAACGACTAACTTTATCACCGAAAATATTAAACTCACGGAAATGTATCAACATATCGAGGGATTATGACGATAGAGATGGTTTATAGAATTTGAAATGGTTCCAAGGTAAGGTTAGGTTAGGTGGTTAGGGTGAGATAAAATTGAGGCTGTTGGTTAATTAGTTTAGGTTATATAAAGCTAGATAAAAAATCGGTGATGCTAAGAGGAAAGTCACAAGAAGTGGTCATTTTCGGTGATAGCTCAAGCATTTCGGTGATGGAATAATCCCTGCCCAAACGAAGAGTGAAGGTGATTGTTGACTGTTCTGTTGACTGGTAATTGTTCCATTAGGTAAAGCACATGTATTTTTTGTTGATTTGTCTTAAATAAATGCCTATTTATAGGTAAATTGCCTTATGCAATGTGAATTGGGCCACCATAATAAATGACGCCATCAACGGCTGGTGTGATGCGACACCTATATTGGTACTACCAGTGTCGTTATACTTTAACAGGTGGCGCTGGCGACAGGCGCCGATCCAAATGCTATATTTATAATTATATAGCTCAGCTGGGAATACATACCAAAATTACCCCAGCTGGGCTGGGTATTTTGTTCTGGGCCACGACCTAGTCGGGGGCCACCAAAGCAAGTTTTACCAACCCCTGTTTCGCACTGTCCCTCATGATTTTGACCATGGCTTATTGCAACCATCCAGGAGCGTTTTCATTGGGATTTTCGAGACCAGGACTATTTTTATTTGATTTCTGTTGTTGTTGCCATTTACTTATATTAGCAGCCCGGAAGCAAAGCCCTTCTATGGCGACACCAAATCGATTGATAGGTTACTTAATTGTATATGTGCACAGCTCATCCACTGGACAGCGTTGCAGAGCTACTCGTATGTATGTCATATGTGCCATGAGATAAGCTGAGAAGTGACTAGTCGTTTAGTCCTATTTCATACATATTTCTCGATATTTTACATTACGTTTCGTTCTGGTCGCTTTGTGCAAACACGAAAGGACAACTCCAGTGCTGTTGTCTTTCCACTTCTTGTTCAGAGTAGCCTTGTGAACGTTACTGTACTTTTTTGCAACCCGTTCTCAACCCTTGAAGGAGTCATCCGTGCTTCTCAATCTGCAGAGGGATTTTGGAGTAGTCATTGATCAGATGAGACCAACCCCGTGCGGCAGCTACATCAGTTGGTAGGTCGTTGCAGTCACGGCGAAGTCCCTCGCCTGGTGAGGGTCTGCGCAGTTCAACGCCAACTCCGCCGGCGAGCTGCAGCCAGCTGCAGCTAAGCCAGGATGGCAAACATATGTAACTCCGCTCTCTCACCAGGTCCCGACAGCTGGGTTTCCTTCGGCGTCACCGGGGAAGACAGCGGCGTGCCTGGTGCGCGGCTGGGCCGGGGTGCGGAAGACCGCAGACTTCGGCCGATTCTCCTTCTCCGCGGCCCCCACTGGTCAGAAAAACGTGTGAGCGGCATCACCGACTGCTCCAGAAACCAACCGTGCGATCAGCTTCTCCAGCGTCGTATTTGCCAGTTGAGCATCCTCTGATCTGCAATGGCCAACAGCTTATGATTTGTGTACGCTTCACCTAAATGTATATATTACAAATGGTTTTATTACATCATTCTTAATTATACGCACCGAATTGCGCAACGACAACCGGATGCGATTGCAAATTCAATAACATCGATTGCTTCTTCAATCGTTTGCTCCTCCATATTTCCGAGATAATTTGGGGTTTCTGAAAAGATCCTAAAACCAGAAAATCTGATCTTTGGTGACCACTGGTGACCTCAATTGTTGGCACGGTTGGTTTCTGGAGCAGTCGGTGGTGCCGCTCGCACTGTTTCTGACCGCCTGGGGGCCGCAGAGAAGGAGAATCTGGCCGAGAAGCTGCGCAGCTTCCGCCACCGCCACCAGGCAACACACATGATATATATATATATATATATATATAACGATGTGCCTGCTGATGATGAAAAATATGCATTAGCTTTAAAAGCTATGTATTTCTTTGTTTACAGGGGATCAAGCAAAGTGCCTTTGGAGGAATGTGAAAGAATACTATCGTTCCGTGCGGGCTAAACTAAGATCGTTGCCAAGCGGGTCGGCGGCTGTGTTCTTGACGCAGCTCCAGGAGCAGCAGAAGCGTTACCTGAGCTTCCTTGATTGCGTGCTGGATGCAAAGGCGTGAGTGTATACTGTATACCTAGAATACAATATGACTGCATGCCGCCGAGTTGGCTTTGATATGTTATGTCCACGTAGTTTCTTTGACTAGAACGGCGCAACAGCTGCACTCACTAGTAGCTTAGCTGACTTTATAAGAACGTTTATTTTGATTAATGCGCTACAAATTAAATATATTTGTCCCAACTTTCTTTGAAGTGGCGAAATTCAGAAGTGCGGTGTATTGTCCTTATTTAACTCAATTGTGATATCCAATACTACACCGTAGTTTTGGTTTGCTTTAAAGGAAACAGGTCACCTGTAAGAAAGGTTTGAGGGAGATAGCCAAGCTGTTCACCAATCCGAAAATGACTTGAGAAGCTTTCACATCTTCATACAAATCTTAATAATTAATTGAGTCCTGACAAGTCGGTAACTAGAATACTGCCTAGGTAGCTCCGTCGCTGATTGGCTGACTTGACGTATGATTATGACGCACAAATGGACGTAAGACTTGAGGAAGTATTGGACAAACAATTAAATTGGAATAGTGCTTGGGACAAGGAAATGTTTCAAACCTTTATCTTATTGTATGAATTGATTTTTGAGGTATGGATCGTGATTGATGCTTATTCGTCTATAAAAACGTTATTCTTAGCACCATCCTTAGGCGAAATTTGTAAGCATTTTTTAAACTTATGGTGACTAAGTACCAAGTACCCTTCGATGTTTTTAAAAACCGATTATTTCCCGGCATCTTCACAATTACTTGGGCAAATACTGTCTGCACTGCGCCACGATCCCACACGAAATCGAACACGTTATGTTGAACATTGCGTGCTGTTAGTACATGGCGTGCTCTTTTTAGGTGTTGTATTCGTTCCAGAAGAGGCAAAGGATCCTAAAGTGTACATATGATTTGTTTACATTGATATTCCCGACTGAATTTGTACCTCCCACTTGTATCATTCTTTATTTGCAGCACCAGCCACCTGTCTTCAGGGCTCGCAGCTCCTGCGGCGCCCCTCACCGACGTCTCTCTCCGAAGAGAATGACGGCAGCTTCGACGCCACGTTCGCAGCCGAGATGTCTGCGGAGGCGTTCTCGGCCGACCGTGCCACTGCCGACTCTCCTGCACACAACGCACCTGGAGCTGGTGCTGCAGTGTCGGGATCGTCTGCGCCTCTCACAGGGCCGACCGGGCCCCAGAATCGCGCTCCAAAGCGGAAGCGCGCCGACACTACACCCGACATCATGCAACACGTTGGGGCGACGCTGGATGAAATGATTGCTAAAGAATCGAAGCTGTCGAAGCATTCCGGTTTTCTAAGCGAACTCGATGTCCTTCTGGAGCACATGGGTCCCCAGAAGGCATTCCAGTTTAAAGTTGAGGTTTACGCTGACGCTGTAAGCTTCGCCTTTACCGAGTAGTGTCGCAGTGCCAAGACTGCCGTGTGTTAGCAACCAGGACCTACCCGGTGGGGATGTGACTAGCCGTCTGTATGGACAATGGCAAGACACTGCTGACGCAGATGATTCGAAACATCACGCGCTGGATACGCGTATAGCTAGGGGTGTACTATAAAATGGACTTTTTCGAAAAAAATGGAAAAAAAAGGCCTGATAAAACCTGTTCCATGGACCTTAAAAAGAGACTTGGTGCATCGATTTTGGTTCTCCTTTCCAAAAAAAACTACCACCTCGAAAAAACAAAATCATGTAAAAACCCTGCTATTAATGCATTTTTTGCATTTTTTTCGATGGTGTTTTTTTTTGTTTTTTTTTTGGAAAGGAGAACCAAAATCGATGCACCAAGTCTCTTTTTAAGGTTCATGGAACAGGTTTTGTCAGGCCTTTTTTCCATTTTCGAAAAAGTCCATAGTTATAGTACATCCCTAAGTATAGCCGGCCTTTACTGTAAGGTGCCCAGTACCCACGTGTGTCAAACTAGCAGCATCAGATATCACACTGGCAGTGTGATATTTCGGGGTGTCTCGATTTGCCCCAACAATTGTATACAGGACTTTCTTAATACGCTGATTACGAAAATATGCCTCTAGGTTGGTATTCTTCTTTGCTTACGAGTTACAGTCATTTTAACACCGTCAGTGTAATGTTCCGGGGTTTCTCAACTTGCCCAAAAATTTGCATACTTTACCTCCTGGATGTGAAGATTACGAAAATATGCCTCAAAAGGGTGGTATTTTTCGTCGTTTACAAGTGGCAGCCATTGTATCATCTTTGTTGTGACTTGTGATCAACTTTTGTCTCGATTTGCCCAAAATTTTGCATACAAAACCACCTTGATGCCTCCATAAAATCACACTGACTATGTTACAATGGCTGTAACTCGTAAACAACTAAAAATACCACCCTATAGAGCACAGGTGGAGCTTTTCAGAAAAAGTTGGTGGGGCAAAATGACATATTGACTTAATGTTTTGTGTAGTAAATGTGAAAAGTTGCAATTTTACGCCATAAAATCTTTCATTATGCATTAAATATGTCATTTGTGCATGGCAAAGGTGAAAATTGACCATTTTAACTACCAGAAACATTCAAATCTGACAAAAGTTGGTGGGGCCAAACTCAAAGTTGGTGGGGCAGTTGCCAAACAATTTGAATAGGAAACTCCACCCATGCTATAGAGGCTTTCGTAATCAGTGCATCAAGGAGGCTCTACAGACACGTTTTGGGACAAATCGAGACACCCCGAAATATCACACTGCCAGTGTGATATCTGATGCTGCTAGTTTGACAGACGTGGGTACCTACAATAGAGGCCGGCTATACGCGTATCCAGCGCGTGAAGTTTTGAATCATCAGCGTCAGCAGTGTCTTGTCATTGTCTATGTCGTGTCATTGTTGTGAATGTCTGATCAGGCATTCTAGTTCATATATTACTTCTTGAATGTTCATCTCTACGTTAAATTTTATGCTGGTGTTATCAGTGACGTGCCACCGAGTCAGTGGCAATACATGTTGGTTACAGTTCGTTTGTGTACCTCATACCCATCTGATCATTTCTGTCCGAAGGAAATGCACGTAAAATGTTTTGCGTACGGTATTTATTTACGTAAACGGAGAATCAGAAGTCGGGACATATCGTCTGACACGCATTTACCTATGAATGCCATCGCATTTTAAATTCAATCAGTTCCCACATAAACATAAGAATATCACAAAACAGGTATACAAAAGCAAAAAATTAGTTGACCGCCCGGCGCACAACTACACCTAGTCTTTTACCCCTGCGGACACTCTCTGCCACGGAACGGCGCCCTCAGCACAGAAGTACTGCGTGAATACTTCCCGTAGGTGACCTGCCGATGCCGCGTAGTTGTTTGAGGCGATTCTGTCGTGCAGCGGTTGAAACGCCGCGGCGTCTGGGAGCTGCTCGATGTCTTCTGCCGTGTGCGATGATACCGACTGGTTACTGTGCTGGCGGAGGAGATTGTGCAGCACACAGGCGGCTCTCACTACTTGCGATGCGTTTTGCGTTCCATGTGAAAGCGGTTTAGGGGCACGGAAACCGGCTGGCGAGGAATGCCCGAAGGGGCATTCTTCGACTTACCCGTGGGCCCGGGACGACGGTAGTTGGTAGATTCCGGCGTTGGTTGCTGTTGCAGCTGGTCGGGGAAATGGTCCATGAGCAGCCCCCCTCAATTTGCCTGGCAACACCTTGAACTGTCTCATCACTTCTAACAGCGAGGGGCCGGCTTTCACAATTTTTGGCCTCAGGGAAAAAACAGGTATTGGGTTTCGCAAATTTCCAACCAATTTTAAAAATAATTTCGGTTCAGAAGATGGATTAACACAAATGTATGCCTAAAGGCGGGCTTGCTATTCATATCTGGAATCGTTCGCAAAAATTGAGGTCAAATTTTTGCTCAAGAAAATGTTTTAGGAAACCCGGAACACCCCTCCAATAGAGGGTCACTTTCAAGGCTCGAATCTGAGGTATTTAGCGTCAGATTCGCCTTTATGACAATGGCGCCAATAACGCTTATCAGGCAGCGCTCGAGGAAGCGAAGTGGCCATTGGCAGGCTTGTGTTTACCATGGCAACACCACCGTGACTCAAAATAATCCAAACAACTGCAATATGGGTGTTTCTTCGATGAACCCAATAATTGTTGAAATTTAATGTACTGTTTCAATTATTACAGCAATCATACCAAATGGTATAATTTCGTTTTATATTATTCGCTCTTTTCGAATTTAGTACCACATATTGTTAAGGTTCTTCGCTAAGATATATTGTGATTATTTTGTGCATAGGGGGATATACTAAAAATATGTGGATTAAAAACCTAGAATCTAGTTGCAGAGCTGTGACGTAGGAACGAGACAAACCTGTTGTTTCTATAGAGCCTTGGTGAGGTACATTTTCAGGGGAAACGCCTCATCGCCGACGATGACGTGCGGTACGACTACCTGCGTTCCCGGCAGCAGCTTGGGCCCCGGCAAGTCAGCTTCTCCGGACTCCAACTTCTGTCCCAGGTCCGACGCGCGGAAGATTGCCGAGTCCGACTCTTTCCCCGCGCTCCCCACAGACATCCACCTAAAACGGTACTGTCCGTCCACAACCGCCATCAGAATAGTAGAGAAACCACCTTTATAATTGTAGTAGGTGGAGCCAGTGTTGCGCGGGCACATGATATTGACATGTTTGCCATCGACGGCACCTACGCAGTTAGGGAAATTCCACCTTTTGCTGAACTCCTCTTCACTCTCCCTCCAGTGTTCTTCAGTGGGCGCCGGCATGTGGATCGGACCCAGTACTTCCCAAATGGCGTCCAGAGTTTCATAGACGCACTTGGCGCAGGTGCTGGCCCCGATGCGGTAGTTCCTCGCGATCGACCGTAGCTGATCGCCCGTCGCCAGGAACCGAAGCGTTACCGCCAGCCGTTCCTCCGGCGTCACAGTTACGCGGTACCTGTTATTTCTCTGCAGGCGTTGTCGGATGGCCGCAAGAACTGAGTCGAACACATCTACCGTCATGCGCATGTAGTTCCGAAACTCCTCTGGGTCCCTCTCCCTCAGAGCCTGGACAAAGGTAAAATATTCGCTGTGGCGAGCACGATCCCTCAAGACCTCGCGAACCTGCTGACGCAAACGCCGGCGGGGCTCCCGTCGCTCCCGAATCCTACTTAGCTGAAGCAACAGCTTGAGGAGCAAATTCCTTCGAGGCATGATGAACACTAAACAGTCAGACGACACACGGGTACCTACAAACAATAGCGCAGTAGGTACAAGAAAACGACTAAACTAGAAGAAGCAAAAGCAAAGACTGTGACCAAATTAACTACGAGTTACAACTGGAACCAGCAATATCAACCGATACCATTTCACTTTTTCGACTCTCTTGCGTTTTCTCGATTCCGAGTGTCAAACAACAATTAACCCTACTTATATTTTCATGTTTTAACCTCATTCCCCGATCCATGATAATACCGACTAACAAAAATTTCCTAACGTGCAAACAAACGAAATTTTTATAATTAAAAAAATCATTGGTATCTTAGTTATTTCAAAAAATTGCTTATACCCCTCCCGCAAAAGAAGTAAAAAAAACACCTAAATTGCTAATTTGGCATTATTTAACATTTCTTGTTTGAGGCGACCCACGGATTGCGGGAGCCGATTCCCAAAGCATTCATGAGGCGAAGCTTTGCATTTGGCATGCGACGCGATTTACACGCGGGACATGAAATCTGGCCCACGGCGCGAGACGCGATTTCCTTGCGAGACGCGATTTGCCCGCGGGTGCTGTGTTTCAGCCTTTAGGCATCAAAATTTGTGTATCATCTTCTGAACGAATTATTTTAAAAATGTTTGAAATTGTGACCCGAATACCACCTGTTTTCCCATAGGCTAACATGTTAAAGCCGGCTCGCTGTAGAAGTGGTGACGACACAGCTCAAGTGTTGCCAGGCAAATTAAGGGGGCTGAGCTCACTACCTTTCCCAGCGTCGTTATTTGATAGCTCCGGGATGCCTCTAATGGCCCAGAAATCTCTCCTGCTTAAATATATACGCAAGTTTACACCTGAGACTCCTGCAGTACCGGCAAATAATTGCCAGCATGTGATAGACGGCGGAGCGCTTCTACACAAAATTGCCCACTGGCCAGATTGCGCTACCTACGAAGAACTTGTTAAGCTTTACACCGCATTTGCTGTAAGGCATTATGGGCCAGGCTCATGCATCGTATTCAACGGGTACGACTCCCAATTCCGACAACAAAAGCCATCACCAACCAGCGTAGGAACTCCAAACGAACAATACACCGAAGTGTTAACATTGAACTGGCATTCAAAACTCACACAAGTTAAAGGGACACTGCCTCTTCCGGATGATATCGCAAAAGCAGGCTTAAACAAGACCTAAGGACCACTTATTATTTTTAATTGCCATTAAAGGGAACTAGAGGGATGTTTGCGCGATGCGCAAAATGTATATAGCCTGTAGTGTGTATAGCCAGCCATTCATATTGCCTGAGCCAATTAATATATCAGGTTAATTATATAGCCAAGCTACTTAAAAAACAGCTAGCCATTGGCGACTGGGTGTGGGGCGGGCGTGTGGGGTTATGGGCTAGGAGGGTGTTGGGTATGGGTGGAGTGCTTGGGTGTTGGGTGTGGGTATGGTGAGTAGGTTGATTACGCGGGCCGATCTTTTTTATGCACACATCTGTGTTTGGTCTTATGCCAGTGGGGTGGTGTGGTAAAATTGGAGTAAAGTAGTGTGATTACGCCAGGGCGATCTTTTCTGCACAACTCTGTGTCTGTTTGTTCAGTTGCATTTGATCCCGGAATATATAAATCGATACTGAAAAGGCAGGTTGAACAACGAAAAATTATTGTATGCCGCGCCCCGGAAGTTGAAACCGGGATCTTTGGGATCTAAAGTCCGGAGGAACGTTATCCACTGGGCCGCCATTGGAAGGCAGACACACGTGCGGGCAAATTCGCCAAAAGTCATTAAAACAGTAGGCGGCAAGGTCCGCTTAAGGCCGTTTGCAGAGGCAGCTCTTAGGACTTGTAGCGCAACTTTTGAAAAGGTGATATTAACTTCATTTTTTTGTTATATGGGAATAAATTTGGGTGGCAATATTGATATTTTTTGACGCCGCTTTAACCAGGTGTGTGATTCATTTGTTAAGAAAAGCGTTAAGTTTAAAAAAGATATGATGTAGTATCGAGGACCATCAGACACTGAATCCTGGGACGTATTTTAAGCAATCGTAATTGTGCTTTTAAAAACGTTTTTTTCACATGCAATTAGAAGACGTACCTATATCTATGTTTTTAATTATGAGATTAGGCTTCATGTTCTAAAGTGCCCGGCACTTTGGCTTCATCGTTTAAAAAAACATTATTTTTGCCTAAGTGCCAAAAAATTTGCACTTTCGGTTCGCGACGCGCTATCGGAAACAAATTGCATACTCTAGGCCTATCGATTCTTGCCCCGCATTTGGTGTCGTCCCCGTGTAGGAACCCGTGGTTGGGTCGAGATATCAGTCTGTATTGCGATCCGCCGTATTGTTATTCGTGGAATTATTTTTACGAAAAATAGTGTATTCTCAATGGAGGAATCGCACGTTTTTCAACGCATCGCCACGCGAAAACGGCGCCACCGATGGCGACGGGACCAAAAGTTTCAGATAGGGGCACACCTCCCGAGTCGATTGGTGTTGGTCTCGACGCTCAGAGTGGCTCAGTCACCGAGCTATTCAGATTCTCAAAAGACCGATCAGGTGTAACGTCCGATATTTTCTGATGTTACCGTGGGCTAGTGTTTAAGCTCCGGACAGTTTTAAGCTCCAAAATAGTGGTTAAGCCGTCGACAATTGGCTAGTGTTTAAGATTGTAGACGAAACTCCTTTTATAACAGAGGACTAGACGGGTGTTTGCGCTATGCGCAATAACCGCCAACCGCCAACGCCAAAAACCGCCAACGCCGTCCACCAACGCCACCTACAACCACCGCCCGCAAACCGCCGCCCACAACCGCCGCCCGCAAATGCCACCCGCAAATGCCACCCGCAAACCGCCGCCCACAAACGCCGCCCGCAAACTCCGCCCAAAAACGCCGCCCCCAAACGCCGCCCGCAACCGCCACCTACAACCGCCGCCCGCAAATGCCACCCGCAAACCGCCGCCCGCAAACCACCGCCCGCAAACCGCCGCCCGCAACCGCCGCCCGCAAAGCGGGTGCGGGTGCGGGTGCGGGTGCGGGTGCGGGTGCGGGTGCGGGTGCAGTCGGTGCGTTTGGTGCGGGCGGTGCAGTGTCGAATTGGAAATCCGCTGAGCGGAAGCGCGATTTACACTCGCAGAATCACTTTAGTTGCTGAGATATTCCAAAGTCGCCAATCACATACTGGCAGTAGATTAATTTTTCAATAGTCGCCAGAGAGCTTTCGCTACTTAGAAGCATTGCTCTTAAAAATTACAACGCTAGCATAAATTGTTAGCTCTGGCCAATAGAAAACAACTCGTGAGCACTGATAAACAGCTAGCCGAACAGATTCTCGATCACTGTAACAAAACCTATAACCATGTCATAAAGGTTGTTTATGTGTCTTTTAGTGCGCCATTATAGGTAACATTCTTCGCTACTCTCTTATAGTGACGATCGTTTTATGAGCTTTGAAACAAAAACAAATGCAAAAACAGAATATAAGTAAAAATTTAACTAAAAGGGGCTCCAGACGTTGAATTTTATTCTAACCAATAATCAAAGCAATAGCTTCTTACCATAAGAAAAATATATTTTACATTTCAAAAGAGTAGGCACACTCCCTTTAAATGACGTAATATTGCACCATATGTGAGTGGATCTCAATACATTTGCACCTCATCCCATAATTTGCACCTCCACCGTCGCTCAGATCACAGAATTCCAGTGAAGGCGACCCTCTCCCTGTTCAGCGCTTCGTTTATCGGACGTGACCTCTGACCTTTCTGTCAACCGATAGCTATTCGCCTCACAGACAGTGCACTGCCCGTTTGTGAGGCGAACAGCTATTGGTTGAGACGGAGTTTTTACTATCATCTCTAAATGGATAGCCTCTACCCTAGAGCCACAAAATGTGGTTTACTACGCGTGGCTACGTGCCAGCGTACGCTTACGACACTACTATCAGTGGCGGTCTCAGGTCGAGATGTCTCAGTGCATGTAAGTTGGAAGAGAATCAGGTTTTCGAAAATTGTGTTTTTATTTGAAGGCGGAGAGAGATGAAAAGTGATAAAAAGTTGCCCATCTGTGTGACGGAGATATACCGCATAGATGCTCAGGGATATCTATTGTTTTTAAGAAACGCTGCTAAGTATTAGCCGTCTCCAGTAGTACCTACCATTACTTTTGCAGTGACCTGTACATTGCAATAATTTGTGATAACGCCCTAGATCTCTTAACCTGCGCACCGACGGGGGTCTGAGCCAACTTATAACCGACGGGGGGCGGATAACCGCCCCCCCAGAGATCTCGAATACTACGCAACGTATCGAGAAGCAGAAGACGGCGTGAGGTAGGCCGTGACGAGTAGGTACTAGAGAAAGTTATTTGATGATTTTTTATCAGGGTCAAGATTGAGGTCACAAGAGGTCAAAACAGGCCAACTTTTCCCATATTTCGAGTAAATTGGACATGGCTTCACATAATCTTGACTAGCTCAATAACTAAGATAGCTAGGAACATTCCAAAAACAGCACTGAAATTCCCTTGAAACGCTGTTTCTGCGATATTCCCTCAGATTTGAGATAGGGTCAATAGTTAAGGCTCCAGAGGTCAGAAAATGTCGAAATGTTTAATTTCATTGAAAAAGTTTTTTGCTAAAAACTTTTACTTTTGAACTTTTACTTACGACGCTGTTTTACCGCTACTCCGGAAAAATATATGGGAAGGGCGGTTATCCAGAACAACGATTTTGCTATCATCGTGTTTCTCCATCACGGCGCGTCGAACCATATATCGTATGATTTAGCTAGGTGAAACTAAACAAATTGACCAGACCTGACCTGAAGTCATGTCAAGGTCAAGTAACATTGTATATTATTCGATGAAAGTCGACAAGAGAAACAGAATGGTGAAAACCACAGCACTCTACCTCACGTAGAATATTAGTTATTTTACACAAGCATATGACCTTCGGGCATGTTGAATTTGACCTCAAATAGGTCACGGAAGAAAATTACAACATGCATTCTTCTGCTTAACTCCGAAATAGTGACAAGGATGAAAACTGACCATATTTAGCAAGGTTTTGTTCGATTGGTTCGCATTTCAATTTTTTCCCATATTCTTATAATGGGGAGGTCACGAAATTGACATGGCCTCAGGTCACCGATATCTAAAATCCGAGATAAGCGAATTGTAGATAGATACCCATGGCCATATTACACACTGTGAGTTTCTGTGAGATCCCGTGAACTGTTTGGTTTATCACTGTGGTTTCGTAATGTCAAACTTTCAAAAACGTGACTTGTGGTCAGGTCATTTAATGTGATCTGACGACGTGACCTTAAAAAATAGGAGGTAAAAAATTCAGAAAGTGTAGGTAATTGATGCCCAAACAGTTATGCCAAATTTGACGGCGCTACGCGATGCTGTTTTACTCTGGAAAAATATATGGGAGGGGCGGATATGCGCCCTCTCCGTCTGTGCGCCGGTTAAAGGCACTGCGCCCCGGAGAGGAGCAATTTTTAAAATCATATGCCCTGTATATTATTTTGTCCTCTATAACCTCTAAAAATGTGCATTTTTGCGTTCAAGAATTCGGTAATATAAAAAGGTGAACAAGCGAACTATTTTGCCTAATTATACAGTGAAGCTTCAACTTGTATACACAACGTAAATGCACCACGAAACGGTGCGAACTTTTAATATTGCTTCAACCCGTATACAGTTGAATGGGTATTGCGAATGCGCCGCGGAGCGGCGCGAAAATTTAAATTGTATTCCTGAAATAACTGTATTCTTACTGTTGAAGGTGCTCGAGGTGTGTTGCACTGCTTAAGGTGCTTGGAACTTAACGGCAGTGACATGTGCTCAAAGTTGGGGGACAAAACACACTCTGTTTCCCCCAACTTTGAAGTTGGGGACATGCCACCCCCCATGTCCCTCCGTCCCCCTGGTGGTGGACCCCATGGCTTTTCTCTCTAACGGCTTTTTTCCAGAAACCAAAATATTATTTTCCTCTATCTCATATGTCAGCTCACCTTTCCGGAGTAAAAGTTAAACAAAATAGTTAATTGACGCCATTTAACTATTTTGTTACGGCACCGTTCAGCCCCAATCATCATCATCATCATAAATAACAGTTCCAGTACTTAACGTATATTTCCTACGTACGCGTTCAAGAAGAACAATGTATGGAAACGACATTTACATCACGCAGTGTATATTGATGTTGCGGACAGCTAGTGACATATTCTGTCCGGCTGGAAATACAATTTTACGTAGCATTGCCACCATGGGTGTATAATAATGTCCAATATGATAACACACCTACAGCACTAAATAAATAATAACTCTACAATAAGTCATCTTCGACGGCTATATAACAGGCTGCCGTTTCGTCTCAGGGTGTATAACCTGTGCATGCCTCCATTAGGTGGGATTTGATTCACAGATATAGGCACGATTTGAAGTACACGGCTGGTCGTTCCATTTGCCTTCTGTGCTGGAGGTAGCCTGTGCTTCGCCGCACTGCTTGTTATTGCTGTTTGGCACAATACCTCCCGGCCAGTCGGTGAAGGCACCGTACGCACTACCGTCCTGCCAGGCCCAGCTGCCGCTCGCCAACGTCAGACCGATCCAGACCTTTGTGGGGCTCAGGCTGTTGGCAATGCCGTATAGGGCGGCCATGTTCTCAGCAGTCATCGTCGCCAGCATGCCTCCTGCCGCTACGCACGCTGCCGTCGCGTCGACGAAGTTTGCTTTGTCGTTGGAAACAATGAAGCACTTGCCGTTGGTCAGGGTGGCACCGGCCGGGCATGTATCGGTAGTGTCCATCAGTTTGGCTATGATGGCGTCTATTTTGACTTCCAGGGCATCGATTTTGTCGCAGATTGTCATTTGTCCTGCCTCTAGTTCATCGATTTTGGTGTCGATGGCAGTGATTGATGTTTGCACGGTGGTTATTTGTGTCGAGACACCGGCAATGTTACCGTTAATGGTGGCCTGTCCGGTCAGCAGCATGGCCTTTTCGTCACTGATTGTGCACTCGCAGATGGCGACATCGATATCGCCAATCGAGGTCAGTAGATCGCGGCAAATACATTGGTCTTCGCTGTCGAGAGATGCTAGAAAGTGTAGCAATGTTGGTGGTTATGGTGGCTTGCCCCGCAATTATCATATCCTTGGCGGTTCCGAGCTCAGTTGACACACTGGCAATATTGGTGTTGATAACGCCTTGTCCGGAAATTATCATTGCCTTTGCAGCTACTAGATCACCATCTAGGTCTGCAATATGGGCCCATCTAGGTCTGCATATTCCGTTTGTAGTCACCCTCTGTGGGCGGTGGTTATTTGTGTCGAGATACCGGCAATGTACGTTAATGGTGGCCCTGTCCGTTCACGAGCATGGTCTTTGCGTCAGTGATTTGCATCGCATGGCGGACTATTCATCGAGCCATCCGAAGAGGCCTAGTTGATCGCGCTCAAAATCATGGTCTCCTGTTGTCGCCTGTCGAGGTCGCTAGAAAGTGTAGCCAATTTGGTGGTTATGGTGCTTGCCCGCAATTATCATATCCTTGGCGGTTCGAGCTCCAGTGACAACATCTGGGCAATATTGGGTGTTGATAACGGCCCTGTGCGGAATATCACTCTGCCTTTGCAGCTACCTCTAGATCAACGCATCTAGGTGCGCTGCAATATCACCATCTTAGGTCTAGACAATATTGCCGTTGAATGTCACGCACTGTAGGGCTGGTTATTATTGTTTGCGATGACACCGGGCATGTTTACGTGTAATTGGTGTGGGGGTCTGTCCGGTCAGCAAGCATGGGTCTTGCGTCCCTGATTTGCATCGCAAGTGGGGGACAAGTATCGCCATCGAAGTCAGTTGAGGAGTCGCGGCAAAATCATGGTGTCGCTGTCGAGAGATCGCTAGAAAGTGTAGCAATGTTGGTGGTTATGGTGGCTTGCCCCGCAATTATCATATCCTTCGCGGTTTCGAGCTCACTCGACACACTGGCAATTTTGGTGTTGATAACGCCTTGTCCGGCAATTATCATTGCCTTTGCAGCTACTAGATCACCATCTAGGTCTGCAATATTGCCGTTGATGACTCCCTGTCCGCGAATAATCAGATATTTCACGGTTGCTAGGGCGGTTAAAACATTTGTTGTGGTGTACTTCCTGCTTGCCAGGTTTGGGCGAGCCCCTAGGCCCGTGTCAAGTGACACGTTGGTGACGGTCCAAACAGGCTGAGACAGCTGGACCGTGCCGGGGGAAGTCTCGGTCAACTTCTGATGCTTCTCCAAGGTGGCGGAGCTCGCCTGTAAACAGAAACAAGCGTTGATGAATGACGTATCACCATTGGCATGATACTCAACATAACAGGACATAGAGGGTCTTAAAAAAGTTAAATCAGGCATACACTCTGAAACACTTTTAAAAACTTTCGTGAAATGCTCTTTCCTGAAAAACCAGCACGGTTTATACTTCAAGAACTAACAGTGGATGATCTTGCCTCTACTACATGGTTCCCGCTAGTGGTGTCAATCGGTAACCAAAATTTTGGTAGCCGAAAAAATTGTGTGACCGATTTGGTAATCAGTCGTTCAGACTTAAACTTTTTTAACCCTTTTTGGTCAGCCTTATCTTGAACAATTTACTTTTTCGTCACATTTTTACGCGTTTTTATTTCTATTCAGCAATTTGATGCTGAATTTGCCCAAAATTTAATTATTTAATATAAATAATTAATAGAACACATCATTATTACATCAAGATTGAAGATATTGCTCACAAGAGTAAGTGAGGTCCTTAAAATGAGTAGTATATGAAATATGCAATATACATCATACATATTACATACACCATCATCACCGATAATTTCAAAATCGGTCAGATTTTGAACATTTTTTGCTTTAACCCTATTACTGTCGGGGGGGCCGAATCGGCCCCCCTTGAGGTTTTTCACGTACGGGTCATTAATAACTCAACTAAGAATCTTCAAACTTGCTGGCTTTTCCTAAAATTTCATTGCGCATCGAATGGTGTACTTTTTTCCAAATTTAATTTTAGATGGGGTCCGGACAGTTTTTAGGGGGGCGTGTTCCGCCGTTTTGACACAAGATCTTTTGCCATGTTAAAACACTCATGGGAAGGTGTGTGTTTGAAGAGAAGTGTTAGCAAAAACAGACATCCGTAGATAATGTGATTGTTTGTTCAGATTGCTATCTCTAATTTCAAATTAGAAATTTTGAAATCCAATTTTTTTTGAAAAGTTTTTTTTTGAGAAGAGAGGAGGTTTTTTATTTTGCAGACGTTTCAAAAAACGGATGTATGAGAAGAGAAAAACATGCCAAATAATATGTGTGAAAAGTGTTCAGGGGTGATATTAAATATTGAAAATGACCCCCTTGAAAAAAAAGTGGGGTCCCAGGGTCAAAATGCTAACCTTCCATATTCGAGTATATTGGTGAAAAACCCTGCAACAAACGAGGGTTAATATTGCATCAATCCAATTATTTTAGTTTAATCATGTCATCTTAGGCCTTCTTGATGAAAAGGATTAATTTTTACAGTCAGTTGAACCTTTTGAAGGTCATTCAGGTCACCAACACCCTTTTTATCATAACTCCGTGACAAGTAATATCATAGAGACTGCACAAATGGTCTAAATGTTTTTCTCGTCAATATCGCCAGTCTTTTGATAATGCATTTTGACCGACTTACGTCACCTTTGACTGACCTGAACCGGGTCAAACTTATGCGAATTTGACAAAGTTGTATGATTCGAACTGCATGAAAGAAGAAACAGGCGATGTTACAAAACATAATCGCTGTATATACTTATATACAAAAGTTAATTAACGGAACAAACATTTGCTGAAAAACAGGTTTTTAACATTTGTTGACCTCTACAGTCCAAACCATTGACCTGAGGTCATTTCTGATTCATTACGGGTGAAAGACAATTAAAACCGCTTTACAGTGATTTTTTTCGGATTCCTCCTAGCTGTCATAGTTTCCGAGGTAATGGCAAGGTTTCCTGAAAATATCATGCTTTGACAAAAAAAAATATGACGTCATTTGACCTTGATGATAATAACCCAAGGTCTTAAAAAATTGACAAAATAGAGTTCATTGTCGACCTTAGTCACACACCAAGTTGCATGTTTCTAGCTCTAATGGCAGCGGAGATCTGAAGGGGAGGCCGAATAAGCCCCCCCCCCCTCCGACAGATTCGTATACTTTTCATCCCTCCAGGAATAGGGTTAACCGAAGTCGGTCAATAATTAGTCAACCAAAATGCCTTCAGTTCGGTATTGGACTGGTATTGGTCAGATTTTTTCTTTTGAGAAAATGGCATTACTAATCCCGCGCTGGTTGCTCGCGCCGCGCTGGTTGGTTGCGCTGGTTGTTGAGAGTAAATAGGTTCCCGCTGACCATTCGTTTATCTCTGAGACCATGAGGCAGTCAACGAATAAGAAAAGTCTGTCCCCATGCAGCACACAGACATGGAACGCTGTCTATCAGCCGGTGCCTGCTGTTATGTCTGCGGCGAGACGGGACATTTCGCTGTGGTGTGCACCGACCCGCAGCGGGAGCAGAGGTCATCCTGTGACAGGGAAACCCGAGTAGCCGTCCGTGCCTTGGGCCACTTCCCGCGCGGCTAGCGGTCGCCGGCGTGGACACGGGACGGCTCGCGGTCGGATTACAGCCAGCGAGGGCCGGGGGACGGCTGACCTAGCAGGCGAACCGCGGTGGGTACGGACACGGACGGAGCGCAAGTTCCCCAAGTCTAGTATTACACAGAGATCTGGCATCCTATTGGTTTGAAATGACGTCACCCATATATATAGCCTTCTATTGGCTGAGAATGACGTCAACGAAGCCACTGGCTGACCCAATGGCAGAGCTCGAATGACGGTGATGCCATCTATTGACATGATTTGACGTGGACCTAGCCATGCCATTGTACGAATGCAGTAAAGTTTTTAAGCGAACATTTCATTGAGTTTTGAAGTAACTTTGCGCATAGTAACCTTTTGTGGCCTAACCTTGACCTTTGCCAACAATATCACTGAACAGCTTTTCTTTGAAGTATTGTTATGCAAAATCCGTGGTATGACTATCTCATATGGGGCTAGAAAAAAGCGGGATAGAAATAGACGAGGGGAGGCTTTGCTTTGGCAAATGCAGGTCGTGGAAGGACTATTTGGGGAAGGAGAAATTTATCGCCAGCGCCTTAATAGCCTACAACAGGAACTCTCAGAACTGCGACAGGTGAAACTTGCGGGAGCCGCCCAGAGAGCGTGTGCCCGTTGGGTGCAAGAGGGAGAGTCCCCCACGAAATATTTTTGTGGCTTGGAAAAAAGACACAGCGCTGCAAAATTTATCGCTTGCCTTAATGTTGAGGGATAATTGGTTAGTGATGATGACAAAATGTTAAAATATATAGAATAATATTTTTGCAATTTGTATAAAGCACGGACATTAGAGAACGTGAGCAGTTATCAGAGCGAGATTGGTATTGATATTCCCAAACTATCCTCTTCGAAGAATCCTGCTTGCTGGAAAGTCCCGTAACACTCAAAGACGGCAGTCTGGCACTATCTGAACTGCGGAACGACAAATCACCAGGGCCGGATGGTTTCACCGTTAATTTTTGTCAAAGTTTTTTTTTGAAACAGCTAGGTGGCCTTCTGGTTCGCTCTTTGAACGCTAAAGAGCTCCTCTCGAGGTCTCAAAGACAAAGGAAACCGATTACATTAATTTCCGAAAGGTAACAAATCGAAAGAAGCTTATTAAAAAACTGGCGGCCAATCTCGCTTTTTGAATACCACATTTAAGCATATTATCCAGAGTAATGGCTAATCGAATGCGAATGATCATCGCATAAGCTATATAAGGCATGAACAAAAAGGGATTCATGAAAGGCCGATATACTTGGTTTGAATGGCACGCCGCACAGGTATTGACGTTAATTGGGCAAGGAAACATTCCCGGAATCCAGTTATATAATGTTGTTAATGGCAGATTTGTACAGAATGACTTCGATTCCCTGGATCAGTGCCTTTCATCCAGGAGGCTATGAAGATGTTTAATTTTGGGGACAAATTCAGAAAATGGATTTGGGTAATGTTCGCTGGTGCTGAATCGACCATTTGCCAAAATGGTACGTCAACTCCGTTTTTTAACGTAGAACAGGGCTGCAGACAAGGCGATTGTTGTTCACCTCTTCTTTTTGTTTTGTGCGCTGAAATATTGGCTATTATGACTCGGAAAAATACGCAGATTAAAGATTTTGTTAAGGACGACACTGAATGTAAAATCGAGCAATATGCTGATGATACAACTTTCATCTTGGAGGGTACCTGTAGGAGTTTAAACGCTTGGAGTTTAACTACTTTACAAACGTTCGGTAAATTTTCAGGGCTGAGCTTGAACGTTAAAAAGACTCGAGTTTTCTGGATGGGTTCTGGCAATATACCTACTTTTTTAGCAGACACAGGTTTTAAAATAGCGGAGGAAAGATTTAAACTACTTGGCATTGAATTCACTAGGAAAATGACTGATATGACGGAGCGTAACGTAAAGAAAAAAGTGAAGGACATTGCAAATCTGCTCAAGGGATGGCTGAGAAGACGTTTGTCTTTATATGGGAAACGAACTGTGGTGAAAACTTTAGCACTGTCAATGCTGACACACGTTTTTAGTGCGTTGCCTTCTCCGCCAAAAGCGGTTTTTCATGATTTACAGGTAATGTTCTTTAAATTTATTTGGGATAACAAACAGGATAAAATAAAACGTTCATTGATGTATACCAGGTTCAGTGTTCCTAACGCTTACTCTGTACGACTGTGCCTTTGAACGGTGTCGTGGATCAGAGAGCCATATTGAAGAAGTTTCACGAATTTTGGGAATGTACTTCTAAACTTCAAATGTGCTGCAGGACTTCAGATAAACTCGGCTTGCTCGACGGGGGATAGCAAGCATACAACATTTTCAGGGTTAGGTCAGCATTGCCGTGAGTCACAACTCATTTTTTGGCAAAACGTTTTGAGTGTTGGGACGCCATTGAAAAGGCAAGTTGTGCTTTCACCTGACTTATTTTTATAATCAACCCATTTACCTGTCATCAACTTTACAGATAGGAGGAACTCCGTTTTGGAATAATGCTTTATTTCAGTCTGGTTGTAGACTGGTGGGAGATCTATTTCGATTAGATGGAATCATAAAATCTTTTGATGAATTGAACAGAGATTTTCCAATCCCGTTTAGCAGGACAGTGTTGCAGGGTCTGATAATAGCGATAAGGCAGACTTACGGAAGTCAAAGTAATTTAATAAACTTCTCAGGGCCACTTCGACCCATAGCTGTAAAATAGGGTGGGTCGACACTCTAGGANCGTATGAGGGCCGGCCGCGGATTGTGTGAGAGCTGGTTACATGACTCGCGCTAATGTCAATTCTACTCTACGAGCTATCGTGAATTCCCCATGAATTGCGGTGTGTTGACCGTTTGTTTCTAGATAGCATAGTTTCCGAGATATTTGGGGGTTTCTGGAGCGATGTCTTATAACTGAAAAAATGACCTTTAGCCTCTGGTGATCTGAGTTTTGACATGAGCAAAAAATCTGAAGTAGTTTCGAAATTATTTTTGATGACAGTTCGAACATTTTTTTTGTCTACGTGCCATAATAGCCGAGTTAGAGGGGAAGGGTGTTACACCCCCAGTCGGGCGCGGGAAATGCAAAAGCCCAATGGGGCGCAGGTCAACCCGCGCCCTGGTGGGCCTCCGATACAACTTTGCCATAGTGGGGGTCAAAATGACCCCCTCTCTAACTTAAAAACGAAAAGGGATAGAAAGACTCAGATTACAACGTTCGAAAGCTCTTATGATGCACATTCTAAAAAAATAAGGTTAATATTGACATCGCCAGAAGTCATCGAAGGTCAAAATTATCAGTTTTTGGAATTCGCTTCGAACAACCCTCGTATATCTCGTGAACTATAATAGCTAGAAACATACGGAAAAGGCCATCGAAATCTAATCAAAAATGAAATCCCATTAAGTGACCTCAAAATTGAGCTCATATTAATAGTTTAGGCTTCAAAGGTCATCAAAGGTCAAAAATGCAGTTTTGGGTAGAATAGGGTTTGCTGAATAACTTGTCAACTAAAAAAAAATATAGCAATTATGCTAACATCATCGTGTTTGTCTCATCGCGGCGCTTTGAAACATATACTTGGTGATCTGGTAAGGTCAATTTCAAAATTTGACCTCAAGTCAAGGTCATTTGTTGACCCATGCAGGTCATGTTTCATATGGGGAAACGCAACAAGACGAAATGAACACAGTGAAATTATCTGCTTGTCTCTATCTCTTTTCAGTTGCCGGGAGGCCTCTTGGATGTAGGGCATGTTTTAACTTATTTATTGAATACTTGCGTATTTTGACCTTAAGCCCTATAAAGTAAAGATGAGATTGTATACAGACCTTGAGAAGACGTAGAGGCCGATGTTAGGTAGGTGTCACGAATTTTCGGCCTTAGCATCCTTCAGTGTAGAGGGGTAGGGTGGGTATTGGGAAGGAGGAAGAGGGAGAACACACATAAGCACCGTGGGGAACCGACTGAAGTTTCTGTGGGTCGACACCAGGTGGCTCCCGAAGATGGTAGTTGGATGGCAGCCCACTGTCGCGGTGTCGTCGGCTTGCCGCGGGTCGTTTTTAAATGATTGGCCACGATGTCGTTCTGTTGTTGACGGTGGTCTGGGTCGCGAATGAACAGCGACTCTGCGATTTTCCTGTTTGGCCGTCTTCGCACACTTTTAAGAATGCTTATTCTAAAGCTGTGTCGTTTTTTCTCGTCTGTTGGCTGGGTGACAGGCTGTCATTTGGTCGCCGAGAGGAGTTCTGGAGTTCTGTGCCGCGCGTCTCGGAGTGCTCGTTAAATCTGAACGAAACACTCTTCTTGTTTCTCCGAGTATTGGTGTTCGCGTCTTCTTCTCTCACAGACGCTCAACAGCGATTCATAACCACATTTTTGATGTGACATCTCACCAGTGCGTTCGTGCAAGTCGCACATTTTTGCGACCCCCGCCGGACAGGGCGGTCAAGTGCTAGATACTTCATTTCATCATCGCCTTCCTACTTGATGACAGTCTCGCACACAAGTCAAGGAACAATCTGTGCATCGGACTCCCTCCAAGTGCGTGGAAAAATGACCAGAGCTGAAAAAACTGTATGGTACGTCAGCATTGGATACAAATCTGTTATACAACTACTTTCTTTACTTATAGGGCTTAAGGTCAAAATACGCACAGATTCAATAAATATTAATATATATATATATAATCTCTCTTATATCAGAGTCATTGGCAAATAATTGCTGATGACCTCAGATGACCTCAGATGACCTTATAGAGACCACTGAGTAACGATTACACCTTGGTCATCCAGAATGAGCAAAAATAACATGATTCTAAAATAATCAGTTTGATTCAACGAGTATTCTATGAATAGGAAGCATTTGCTTGCATTCCCGTTCACTTATAATGGGGAGGTCAGAAAATAGACCTGACCTTAGGTCACCGATAAAAAATAGATAAATCGACTGTAGGTACTTATTAGGGTGGGTCGACACTCTAGGATCCATGGGAGACAGCGAAATTATATGGCGCTGATTCATAACATTATGATTGAGAGCACGAATTCCGCAACATCCAATTTGGTACGCGCGATCAATTTTGCGCGAGCGTCCGCACTCCATTCTTAACATTAGCGCGACGCCAGCGCCGCCCTGGCGCCATTTGCGGACTATGTCCGTCGCTGTTGTTTGTTGCTATGGGAATTTTTGAAAGTAAAAACCTGTGCAATTCATATTCATATATCGATGTCAATGCTTTCATGATATGCAGTGATATGAATTATATCTACGACCCGCGCACGAAACAGCAGCCCTAGATGTGGAAGAAGGAAACACCTCCCCATGAATGACTCGTTTGCATCTGCATATCAGAGGACTAGCACTTATCTGGCCTGAACTTTGAAGGATCAGTGTAAACTCAGCGGCCGCGCAACAGTACGCTATCCAGGTTGAATACACGGGGACTGGTCCTTTAATGTTCATTAATCCGTTTAAGTGACGGGTGGAGATGATGCGCTGTTTGCGATAAGAGTAACGTGGGCCAAAAGAAGCTATCATTAAACGATTTTGGCCAGGACGGGCTAATATCCGCCTGGAGAACAATAGGTGGTAAATGACATGGTGGGCAACCGGGGCACAGTCTTTTAACACAAGCGAACTAGATGATGACAAGCGTGGAAACCATTGCGCGTGGCGTGCGAAGAAACTCACAAGGCGAGAAACCTTTCCGCTAGTAGGCTGACCATGCCGCTGGCACGCCGGACCGCGGACCAGCCTCGTCGTCCACAACCAAACCTCGATAAAGGGAAATAAAAAGAAAGAGAAAGGGGGCAGCACCTATCGAGCAGGGGCGACAGCCACATGGAGAAAATTGTTCAGAATGGGTCTCTCATTGCTCACTTTGCTCGAGTGCTTTTACATTTTGTGGGCGCGGCGTCGACTGCCGGAGGGGCGCGCTATGGGAGCCTCGTGCATGGGGCAACCGAGGCGCCCACGCTGATTCAGACGCACAGGTGAATCAGCGTGCGTCTGAATCGCACCTGGGCGCTGATTCAGATGCACAGGTGCGGGCGTGGGCGGCCACAGCAATACAGCAGTGCCGTGAGCAGTCGCAGGAGGACGTCCACGCCAGGGAGCAGATCCGCCCCTGTCGAAAATCTTCGAAAGTCCGGCAGCGGCGATCATCCAGTTTTTAAAGAGGGTCGGCCAGCTCCCCCCCTCCATCGACCCGCCGACGCAGGACGCGCCCTGGTCGGTTGCAAATAAGAAAAAGGCAATTTGCAATTTGCACTCCCTGCGCTGAACTTCGCAGAAGCTTACACCAATCTGTGGACTGGGACTCGGATCTGATCACGAGACCACCGTGCAAAGGGCCTCAGGGAGTAGAGCTTGGAACCTCGGAGCGCACGCTGTAGGTACCCTCGTCTCTGGTCCAACACAGTCGTTGTAGAACAGCTGTGAGGTGGTAACGGATATGGTGACCATGTGGTCGGGGCAGTTTAACAGCGAGCAATGACAGAAGCTTGGTCGACTCAACGCACCGTAACATTGCTTCAAGGCACGTCCACAAACAAAAAGCCGTTGTATCGAGGCCCCATGAACTGGTTCTGTAGAATAGTCAGGAATGTCTCCACCAACAGTGAATTAATGCATGAAGTTATGCGCGGAAAGTCACACTAGAGTTTTAACTTTCCCGCCCCCGTTTTAAATTAGCGACCGTTAAAAATTTAATTAAGATTAGATTAACACAAAATTTTATTCACGTGGACCCAGTCCCTTTAAAGATTCTGCCACCCCGTCACTCAAACAGTATTGAATGAAACCCTCAGGAAGACGAACATCCGAAGTAATTTAACCTGCGATAGCATGCTGTTGTGCATGACCGTCTGAGCATCACCACTAACCCTCCGACATTCAGGCAGCTTAGGTGTTAGCCGTTCTGATGTCGGATGCAAACGAGTCATCATGGGAGTATACCTTTTCTACTTTTAGGCTGCGTTTCGGTGCGCGTGTTCCGTAGATATAGTAAATGATACTGCTTACATGAAAGCTTGACATTCGAGATACGAATATGACATGTGTACAGGGCTTGTTTACTTTCAAAAAGATCCCACAGCCAACAAACAACAGTGAAGGACATACGTGGGCTGTTCAATAAGTAACGTAAAATGTGTTATAATTCAATGACCTAAAGTAGTAGAGAAAAACAATAAACACTACAAGAATCTATGAACAATTTGCTACAAAATGCTTATTTGCGTTTTTCCTAATTTAATTTGGTTTTAAGCCACGGGCATCATGGAGACATTGATGAAGCAGCGTTCGTTATCGAATTTGCTGTCCTGGCCGGCGAAAATTCACCAGCCAAAATGTACGCGAAACTCCGCGAAGTGATAATGAGGACCACAATGCTTCTAAAATGTTTGCAATGGATTCAGCGGTTCAAAAGGAAAATAGCATAAGACAAGTCTCGATCAGGAAGACCGTGACCCGCGCCACACTGAAACGACAAGAAGGAGAGTGAAGACAGTGATGCTGTGAGCATTCCTCCCCGCGTACAGCCCTGATCTGATGCCGTTCAGTCTTTCCACCTGTGTGGTACACTGAAGCTTCCTTCATGGACAGTCTGCTTTGCGACTGCATGCAGGAATTGAAGATACAAGTACGTGCAGGCATCACCTGCAGGAATTATTCGGGCGGATTTCGGTTTGGGTGAAGCGATGGAGAAGTTGGTGATGGTAAAACGGTGACTGGGTGGAGGAAAACAAGTTGTGGGGCCTAGGAAGTGATTGAAAAATATGTTCACACAAACAAGAAAGCCCATTTTGTTAGAGGAGATTTCAGATATCAATTTGGTGTTCTTACAATGTGCTCAACCAAATTTTGAGAAATAAGATGATTTTACGTTAACTTAGCTTGAACAGCCTCGGTAGTTCCGTAATGGCCGCCAGGCGGCGCTGGCATCGCGTAGTGTTAACGATTGGAGGCGGAACGCTCGGCAACAAAATTGACATCGCGCATACCAATATTGAATATATTTTGCGAAATTTGTGGTGCTCAATCAAATGTTATGAATCAGCGCCATATAATTTCGCTGTCTCCCCTTGCTTTGCAAAAAAAAGTTACAAAACGACCCAGTCTAGTACTTATGATCTTATGAAATTCTGCAAGTTTCACAGCTTTCGGACAAAAACTGTGGCTTTGGCACGATCGCAAATATTTTTGAAGGCAAGGTCACTTGACGTGACCTGGTGACCTGACCTGAGATGACCTGAAGTCAATTTCTTTAACATAGTGTGGGCATTTGATGTTCAAACATCTGTACAAAATTTGGCGGCACTGTACGAAGCCGTTTTACCGCTGGTTCAGGAAAACCTGAGGGGTGTCAAAATAACCCCCAACAGGGCGAGGGTTAAGAATACATTTACTTATCGTGGGGCACTGCGGTACAACCCAGATCTTACGGTGCTCCCTCGTCCTCGGAGCCCCGCACCTATTGTCTGCGTACGGGTCGATCGAGCAGACACGTGTAAAGACTAAAGAGAAAGCGCGCAAAATCAAAGAGACATGTTTGGCCAGGGCGACGTTGCGGAGTAATTAGAAGGTGATGTTGCACTCCGCACTCTCCGATACCTTAGGAATGGAATGCCAAAGTGGTACAGCAGGTTACCATACGAAAGAGAAGAGGTTCAACCAGAGGTGTGATATAGAAGCCATGAGATACATTTGTGATGTACTTGATCGTCCCGCACTGTGGAGGAATCGGCCGCCCCCGCCCAGATCACACTGCAGTACTCTGAAATGGAGCGAACATTAGCAGAGTACGCAGACTGCAAGGCTGCGTGATTAAATCTGGATCCTTTTGATCCTGTTTGAAATGACCGAATCATCAAACAAAATGAACGATTTGCTTGGCTTACAATGTTCGAATTGGAAGTCATCGACCTCGGTTGAGCTCTAAATAGGTTAACCGAGGTTACGATCTTAGAGGAAACCATAAATGTTATTTGGTTGCATTTGTGTCACGTGACATTTATTCTGAACAACACAAACTCGAAACTGCAAAAGTCTCAAGCATTGATACTACCGGACGCAAGTTACGCCTGACATGACCTTGAGAAACAGGTCAAAGATCACGGGTCCTGCTGGGTAGAATTTACAAATTTCCGAAATGTAAGCAAAATTGTTCCAAAGTTGGGTAGTGAAAGTTGCATCGCAATTGGTTGATAAATACCAGAGTTATTTCCGAAAAAGATGAAGAGGTAGCATTCACCGCTGAGTCGTGAGCAGCACTCCGGACGACGCAGTCAAATCCGACGAACACCAGCTCAAACATTGTAAGATGAGCACCCCGGTCCTGATATAGTGACGGCATGTATATTAACCCGCGCCCCACTGGGGGGTGTTTGAACACCCCCCCTCATGTTTTTTCAAGATAACGAAAAAACGGCGGCGCGTAGCGCCACCAAATTGGCCATAACTATTCACTGATTCTTTCCGGACATTTTGCGGAAAATTTAAGTTTTCGCTGTCAGGCAAGGTCAGGTCACCAGGTCAGCGTCAAGTGACGCCTTGACCTACAAAAACGTTTGCGGTTCGTGCCATAACTACCAGTTGGTTTAAGGGATCGATATTAAACTTCAGGATTAGATTAAGTCGTTAGTATCTACCAAAATGTATATTTGGATTTTTGTATCGGGAGCCTTTAGTCGGAGTCAATTTTTGCATCCCCCCATTAATAATTAATGAGAAAGAATCAAATGCTTTCTTGTCCGACGATATCAGCTCCATTTCCTTCTGGATGATGTGTATCATATTGCTTATATGTATGATCCAGTGCAGGTTTTCTTCAGGGACAATAACGGGGTTCATCTGAGGTCATCCGAGGTCAACCAAACACCTTTTCGCTTCAATAACTCTCGGCCATAATTGAGATAGAGACTGCAAACTTACACCAGTTGTATGTCTCGTCAAGACCACATCTAACTTGATATGGCAACATGACCTACTTGGCGTCACCACTTGACCTTGACCTGAGCGTCATTTTTAAGTTGACCTAACATGATCAAATTTGACATTATTTCAAAGCGCCTTGACGCAGACAACACACCGATGGCCGTAAACAGTATGGCGTTATCTTGCTCGAGGTAAGAAGTTATTTACGAAAATATCGTTTTGCCAAAATCAGCCTTTTTTGACTTTAATGCACCTCTAGAGCTTAAACTCATTGACCTGAGGTCAATTTTAAGGACATACATGCGATTGCCAAATTCAATGGCTGGCGATAGTTTTTTTTTTGAACGTTGTTTCTTAGATAGCATAGTTTCCGAGATTATTTGGGGGTTCTGGAAAGCGGTCCTAAAACTGAAAATTTGACCTTCGATTGACCTCTAGTGAGCCTGAGTTTTGACGTGAGCGAAAAAAAAGTCTGAAATAGTTCGAAACTGATTTTTTGAAACCGGTTCGAACATGTCTTTTGTTTTGGTACAATTACGTGGCATTGGGAGCCGAGTTAGCAGGGGGGGGGTGTTCAAACACCCCCCAGTCGGGCGAAGGAAATGCAGAGGCCCAGTCGGGCGCGGGTTAAAACATTTGGCAGCGGTGGGATTCGAACCCAAGCCTCCGAGGAGACTGGTGCCTTAACCTTATTCCGCGCTGGCGGCCCGAATAACTTAAACGTGCTAGAGGGGGGGGGGGCAGATACTGCCCCCTCCAGATATCTCGAGAACTGCTTGGTCGATTTAAATGGGACAGACACCGTTCGATTCCTCGTGACAAAATATTTCTTTTTTTGACTCGAAACATTATTTGTTGTTCAAAAATGGGGAGCCAGGGGGCCAAAACCACGATTGTTTATGTTTTTGAAAGGTCATTGCGGCCACGTGATTTGACCGATTGTCATGCACGAAACGTTTTTGAGCTTTCAATGCAACGGTTTTCAATACATTAAAGGGACAAGTTAAAAAATGGCGTACTGAGGAATACAAAATTGGGGGATTTTTTGATAAAAAATATGTGCTGTTCGTAATTGCTTGGGACGGTATAAACGTCACATGTTGGCTTTGTTGCTGTTATTTGTTAAATGTAATATATTGTGCATAGGCGGATCCAGGTAAACAGCGTTGAGGGTACCCTGTGTGGAACGTCTTTATTCATCTACCTTTTAGCGGTCCAAAAGGACATTTAACAGTAAGTGGCGCCACCGCCGCAACTACCGGTAGGCATTCTGAACTAACGCTGTTATCCATTGCGCGGGCGGGCGGCCGAGTGGACGGGCGATTTTCGCACATAATTGTGACTTCTAGCCGACATATTTAAGTGTACATCTTTAAATGTGAATTGCTAGTAAACGTTTACCATGATAATTTAATTGTCTACACAATGACACAAGTCATATCCCAATCGCAGTATCAAGGTCGTCGGCAATTTGAGTGAATACAAACCATACCACGAATTTCGTTAAGCATTAACCC